>VZTH01012276.1:3354-39565 GCA_013397815.1 Aleadryas rufinucha
TGAGGAGCTCCAACGTTCTTGTCTTGGTGCCACCACTGCGCCCACCAAACCATCACTGTGTTACCAACTTTATTCTCATCCTAAATCCAAAGACCGCCACCAGGACAACCTCTACGAAGAAAATCAACTCTCCCAGTCAAAACCAGGACACAAAGAGACAAATTTTTACCTTCAGGTGGGATCTGCTTCATGCCTTGGCCGTGCTTTGAGATGCTTCAGCATCTTGTGGCCAGAACGTGGCTGTTGCTAAACCAGGCACAACGCTGGCCTAAATAAAGCCTGGTTTATCTCAGGCTCTGGCTGCCAGCCAGGGAATTCTGTGCCTTTCCAAAAAGGCTGGATTGTCCTACACCTTTTCTTTTTTTTTTTTCCCCCATTCCCACAAAACCACCGTGGGAGACTCCCGGGGGATTTTGGTAACTCCAGAACTTGCCATGTCTGTTTGAAACCAGAGCTGGCAAAGATAGAGGGGGAAAACTCCTCAAGGTCATCCAGACCTGGCTTACTCCTCATGTTCCAGAGCGTCCAGCAGTGGGAGAGGATTTCATCCGGCCCTGAAAATCTTGTCTTTATTCAGTTATAAAATTTTGGGACCCTGGGAAGTTGATTTTCTGCCATTTTATTTTAAATATTTCTGTCTGGGTCTGTAAAGATGTTTCTGTGGGTAAATGATTCCACTTCACACAGAAATATTTTCATATTTGATACACAAAGACTTGAACTTCTGGAAGGGAGAGAGAAATCAAATGGGACTATCTAAAAAATGAACATTTAAATTAAATTGATAATATAAAAGAAGGGATAAGGAAAGAGGAGAACCTCAGGTGATTCCAGCATGAAAGAATTGGATTCAACATTGGTAAAGTGAAGTGGAGAAAACGCTGGGAGGGTTTTTCACACCTTATTCACATTTATGGACTGATAAAATAATAGGGAGAAAGGCTGAACGGGATTTCTGGGGATCATCTGATCCAGATCTTTGATCCAGCATGGATGTGAAGAGGGAATTGTAATCAGTGGCTCGCCACACCCAGCTTCCCACAAGGATCCCAGAAATTATGGCTTTGTCTTCCATTAGTTTAGCAATACTATTGGGATCCACAAATCTTGATGCAGGATCCCAGAAATTATGGCTTTGACTTCCATCAGTTTAGCAATGTCATTGGGATAATTTTATTTTCCTTCTGATTTGGAGCCTTTCACAAAAAGCATTTTCAAGCCTCTATGCAACAAATGAATCTTACAATATGTCCAAAGAAAAAAAAATCATGATTCTGGGAAGATAATTTAATGAAAAATACTAAATATCCTTTGTATTTTCCCAAGTTTAGGTGAGTTAAAAGGAAAAAAAAAAAGCACGATTCTGGGAAGAGAATTTAATGAAAAATACTAAATGTCCTTTGTATTTTCCCAAGTTCAGGTGAGTTAAAAGGAAAAAAAAAAAGCACGATTCTGGGAAGATAATTTAATGAAAAATACTAAATGTCCTTTGTATTTTCCCAAGTTTAGGTGAGTTAAAAGGATATCAAGGGAGGAAAATGCAATATAAGCCACTCCTAGATAGGCACAGAAAAAGAACCGGTGTTTGAAGCAGAACGAGGCGTGGGGAGATGAAAAATGACAGAAGGAAAAACGAGGGCTGATGATTAGGAGATATTTCCTGAAAACCACAACCACCAGATGACTGCGACTTTCCCAAGGGAAAGGGTGGGAAATCTCTTCCTTTTGGCTTTTAATGCTGGATAAAGCCCTGAGGGACAATTCCACAGAAGCCACTATCATCGGTGCCAGCTCAGGTTATCACTTTTGGCCTGGGAATTATTGGCCCAGGCGATGTTTTGTGTTGAATTTCGTATTTTCAGCAATGATTTTCCCAGCTTGCACGAGAGCATTTCAGCAGCTCCAGCCACCTCATCCCCCAAAGAGGTTTTTCCAAATGTTTGGCTGTTAAAATCCACCCAGTAAAATTCCTGCTGGAAGAAATAAAGATTCCAGTCCGGCAGATCCTTTGCTGGGGGCGTGTTTTGACACTTTAACCTGCTTTAATGCCAATGATAATGACAGTAATAATCACTTTACTCCTTAATTTTTCATGTCTTTTATCTCCCTGAGTGAAATTTAAAGTTATTCAGACACCAAACCTCACTTTAAAGCCTCTTCCACACCGCATTTTGCATTTTATTCATATTTTCTCTTTCCAAACCTCTGCTTCCCTTTCCCTGGGAAATGCCACGCTTCTCTAAAGGTCAGCTGGAGAAAATAAAAGGCTTTTTTATTACCTGAAAACCGTGTGGATTTTCACTTGTGCTGCATAAGACTTTGCCTGCCATTATGAAGTGGAATTAAATATTTTATAAGGTAGAAGAAGTTAATATTTTTCGGATGGTGAGCAGCAAATGTGTCCTGCACCAGATTCGTGGGCTGGGAGTGCTCTTAAAAAGCTCTGCTGATTTGAATTCCAGTTCCTGGCCCTGATTTCTTTTCTGACTTGTTTTTCTTCCTTATTTTGGGAATACAGTGGGAATCCCATCCAGGTGGCGACCACGCTGTCCTTGGTGTTACAAATTCCCATAATTAGAAATGCTCCCTGTGTCCAACACTTTACAGAGGGAGTTATCTCTTCTTTGGGATGTTTATAAATTCAGAGTCCTGTTTTTTACAATATTTTATATTTCCTTCAGTATTTAATAAAGAAAGAGGCAGCTTTAAGGGAGTTTCATTCATGTTTAAGCCCGTGGTTCTCTACATGTATTTTTAAGGCTGTTTGGCCAAATTTTGGATGAAAATTCTTCCCAAAACAGGAGCAAAGAGCCCATGGAACAAAGCCTGGAATTAAACCCTCCCTCTTTTGAGGCAAACCTGGAAAAATCTGTGCTTTGGGATTTATTCTTCCCATCAATCTCCTCCTCCATCCTGACCCATCCTCAAATGTCAGCTTGCCCTGACCTCCCGGGCTAAACCCAGAGGCCCTGCCCTGGTTTCAGTCCCTGCTGAGCCTCTACTTTGGTGGATTTTGGTGGATTTCGGTGGTTAGGACGCTGCAGGCTGGGAGAACTGAGAGTACATTGGTATCCAGACCCTAATTCCCAATGGGAAGGTGAATCCAGCACCTCTGGAGAGGAGAGACTTCAGCTTCAAAAATAGAGATCAGTTTGGGCTTCTTGCCTCTATTTAGGAAAGGAGTTGGTTCTGCTTTCCTTAATTCCATGGGGATGCTGCTCCTTCCCAAAGCAAAAGGAAAGTTGGATTTGTGTTGCTCTTGAAGGGAAATTGTCAGTTTGAATATTTTTCTCTGGATGAGGCATTAATAAAATTCATTCCTGGCTGCTGGTGACAGCAAAGAGAATCATAGAATAATTTGAATTGTAAGGGGCCTTAATGATCATAGAATAATTTGAATTATAAGGGACCTTAATGATCATCTGAATGTTGTTAAACCTTGTAACAGTGCATTGGAACTGGCAAAAAAGTGAATTATTATCTACTCAGCTCTTCCTCTGAAGAACGTCTATCTTATCTCTCATTCAGCATCTCTATCCACGCAGTTAATTAGCCCTGCCTCATAATTAGCCCTCTAATCTCAGCCAGCAGAAAGTTCCAGCTGAAATTTATCAGCTTGACGATGGATACTGGAGAAAAAAAATCGTCATTTTCAGTTTCCTGCCATCCAAAAATAGGTGGGATGCATCCAGAGAAAGTGCCTGGATGTCCAGAGGGGCCTTGCTGAGGGTTGAACTGGACACCTCCTGTTCAGAGGCAACAAAAACACCCTGAGTGGAGCAGAATTCTATTGGTCACAGAATTCCATCCAAGATTTCCCCATTTTTCAAGCTCCTAATAAGTTTGATCCTGTCCTACGAGGTGCTCCCAGCTCCTGCCAACGTGGGGCTGATTTCAGAGGCTTTGAGCGCTGGATTTCATTCTTTAGGGTTATCAGAACCCTGAAGAGGTTCTGACATGAGATTTTAAATATCCTGAGTAATTAATGACGGTGACCTTGTCTCTCCTGGATATTTTTGTTGGTGGTTCTGCTTTCCAGGGGATTCACAAACCTCTGCTGAGTGTACATGGGGTTTATCCCACCAGGAATGGAAAGATTTTGCCATAATCCAGAGTTCCCACCCCATTTTCTCTGCACTCCCCTGCAGCTCCGGTGAACCTCGGAATTTTCATGAATTCCCCTTTGTAGCATCAGTTTTATCCATCCACTGGTTCATCTCCATTCCTCCTAAAACTGGAGAGATGTTTGGTTTATAAACTTTGTAAGGAAAATTTTAGGATATTCCACATGGCAGGAAATTAACATTACTCTGTGTCTTTAGGGTGTTTCAAGGACGAGGCAAAATGGAATCCAGATATTTTGCTGATAAAAGAGAATGGAATTCCCTCAGAATGGAGGGCAGGGAAGTACAAAGGTGGCAACTATTTAGGAATATTTATTTCAGGAATTAAGTTTAATAACCCAGAACCTCCCTGCTGCAGCTCAAGGAAAGTTCATGTTCACAGGTATGGAAAATAGAGATTTTCCCTGCTGTAATGCCAGAAAAAAAGGGAGACTTTTTACTTCTCAAAAACCAATTTATTCCCTATGGATTTGTGGTTTGGGGTTTGTTTTTTAGCACCTCAGAACAAGGATAAAAAATTGCTCTTAAGGAGCACTGAGGTTGTTTCACGCTAAAAACTTGGTTTGTGGTGGTTTTGCTGTCCTTTGAATTATCTCCTTTTCATTAAAGGCGTCCAAATCCAAGTCACAAAGAACCGAGTCTGAGAATTAATAGGACTGGGAGCCCCAGTGGGACCTCCCCCTCTTACCTAAATATCATTATCTTTTATTTATGGCCCCTCAGAACCTGCAAGGCCTGAGGGACATCTTGGCCTTGTTTATCCTACACGCTCCGCGTGTTGTTTTTTAAACCCTGTCATGTCCCATATAATTGTAAGTCGTCTCCTGAGAACCCAGGCTCTGTTTTCATACAATTTCCCATTATTTTTGCTCAGTGTATGCTCTGATACCTTTTTGTTTTTCCTTTCCAAACTAACAGCATAAACAAAATAAACCCTGCCCTGAGCAGCACTTTGTTGGCATCTTCTCCCAAAGTCACACTAGGAATAAATTTATTTTTCAGGCCAGGATAAAGCAAAAAGTTGTTTGTAGAGAAAGGAGTCAGCACTTTATATTTTATGCTTCAGGAGTGTTTTTCTGCTGGAATTTGGGATAGTCCTGATCAGAGATTTGCTTCTTTTAAAAGTCAGGATTCGGTTTTTCGCTTCAGGCTGAAGGGTCTGGCTCAGGATGTTTCTCTTGTGTCATTACAAAGGTCTCCTCTTGGATTCAGGTTGGATAGTAGGAAAAATTTCTTCCCTGAAAGCATTGGAACAGAGATCCCAGGGAAGGGGTGGAATCACCATCCCTGGAAGTGTCCAAAATCCAAGTGGATGTGACGCTTCACACCAGGGTTTTGTGGATATGGTGGGATTCAGTCAAATGGCTGAGGTGGACTTGGTGCCTTTGTGCATTTTTCCAACCTTAATTATCCCATGATTCTGAGATTCCACTTCCTAAGTCATAATTCCATCCTCCAAAATATCCTCCAGATATCGTCCCTCCAATTATATTAAATTTTAAGTCAAATCTCCCAAATCCCACCCAGGGATTGATCCCACCCTGCTGCAGCCACCCTCACTCATTCAGTTGGATGATTTTCCAACTCCACTGCTCAGACCTCATCGATGCCACTAATCATCAATAATAACTTGGAATCAATTGCTAATTAATTGCTGATTAAGGCACTAATTCCTGCTCACATGGAAGCCCTGATATGTACAGAGATAATTCTTGCCACCCTAATCTGCCAAAGCAAATCCCAATCCTGCGTTGAGCCCTGCTCAGCTCCCACGTAGGAATTTACAAGCAGAAGTGGAGTGAGATGAATTTCACACCGACTGAATAAGTTGTACTCAGATTTAATAAAAACCCACTTAATTACGTGTTTTATTTGAGGAGCTCTGGGGTTATTTTGGCTCCCAGTGGCTCCCTGCAGACATCTGGGCCAGCTCCTCCTCTGGTGTAAATGAATAATCCTGCACTGGTTGTAATTAGAGGCTGGATTATTCAGGACAGCTGAAATTCGGGCTCTAAATAAAAATATTTCTGCTTCAGCTGAGGTGAGAGAATGAGAAAATTCCGTGCTTGGTTCTCTGTCTAAAATGGAGAGGTTTTAATTTCTTCTGTTTTGTACAGAAATCAGTCCCTGAACTCAGTATAAATCAAACATTGTGGGAGAGATTTAAAGATGGCAAATGGATCAGGAAAATGTTCTGTCCAAATTAGGAAATTTCTTTTCTAAAATTCTGTTCTTCTCTTTTTGTGACTGGCTTATAAACCCTGTGGAACTTTTAAAGCTTGAAAATTGGTGTGATATGGAAATATAACAAGGGAAAAAATGCTCAAAACCCCTAATTTGTAAGGAAAAATGTGCCCTGCTCCTGAAATAAACACAGTAAAAAATCCCTTTAAAATGATACTGATTTGGAAACACAGTTCCATCTGTCTTCCTAACTCTCCTCACATCCATTCAGGACTACACCCCTCAGAATTTTGGAGAAGACTGGGAATATTCTTGTGCTCCCAGACACAGGTTGGATGCCTGTTCAAGGTTTCCCAGGAAACCTGGAGCTGGAATTCGAACGAGTCCAGCCACTCCTGGTGCAGCCCCTAAATCACCCACGGCAGCTGCTGGACTTGGCTCTGGAGCTGTGGGAATTTGCCTGGACAAGAAAGGGAGGGAAAAGGAAGCAGTGAGGAGGAGGGAAATGAGAGAAAATACAGGTCCACGGTGATATTTTGGTTTTTAGCTGAGGGACAGGCCCGTAGCTCGCAGAACAATCATTAAAAGGCAGCCAAGGTTGGGGTTGTCAGGAGCTGTGGTCACTCCTGGAATCACAGCCAAGGCACAAAGCTGGCACAGGGATTTATTGTTTCCTGAGCTTGCTGGGCTTGATGTCATAAAAGTGTCACTGGAATCAGCGTGGCAGCTCCGTGTCACTGAGTGGCAGCTCTGTGTTTACGAGCACAGTTGGGATCCCAGGCAGGGAGAAAATTTAGGATTTTGAGGGGTTTGGATGCTCGGGGTGATGCCATGATTTTTTTGCTTTTTACATATATATACACCCCCTGTATATGCTTTTTTATATAACTTTTATGTATTCTTAAGGGCCTTTTAGCCCACACACTTCTAATTCTTCAGATCTGATAACCAGCACAGAGCCAATATTCCCTTAAGCCAGGAGACCAAACATCTCAGAAGCCTCAGACACCGAGGGCTTCTCTGGAACACATTTTGTAACCTGAGATGGGCCTGTGCAGGGGGGGAAAGTTCCTCGGGGAGGGGGGTTCACTCAGCCTCTCATTGGGGAATCTTTGATAGATTTGTTAATTGGTAAAGCCTATAATTATATACCCAAACTATTGTGGGTGTGCATTTGGATGTGCATTCCAGCGTGCTCCACCTGCACGGGGTGCACCAAGGATCCTTAAAATAAATACCGAGGTAAAATCCCTTTTTTCCCCTTCTAACCATGTTTGGCTCTTGATTTTAAGACCAAGAAAAGGCATCAGGGGTGGTTTGACAGCTCCCTCCCCTCAGCCTCGCACTGCTGAGCCTAATCCTTCCTGAAGGACTGGCGTGAGATCCCTGTTTCCTGACGGGAGATCCCTGTTTCCTGACGGGAGATAATCCGCTGGTGTCACTGGGATGGGAGACAGCGTTCCCGGAATGAGGAGGCACAAGAGGTGTTGCCTTGGCATCAAAAATGAGCCCACCCCATCCAGCACCCTATCTCCCAGTGGAGCAGATGTGCTGCTCCTCAGGGCACACACATGGCACAACTCTGGGAAACACTTGGAGACAGGTTCGGGTTTTCCCTGCAGTTCAGAGGCCAGAACAAAATAATAATTAATGATTGTCAATAATTCATTGGGAAAGTGGATCCTGGAGGATAATGAGTGATTGATGTGTGAGTTATGGGGACTGGGTTGCTGTTAAAATAAGACAATTAGAGGTCACAGGTAGAGTAAATCTCACCTAATTTTAAAGTTAGATCTTAAAACCTCAGAGTGCCTCAGGCTCTCCTTTCCAATCACTTCAAAACTCAACACAATAAATCATTTTATTCCAAGGTAGGCATCCAAAAAAGCCTGGATTATTTTGCTTTTCTCAGGGGTGTTTTTCCTCATGGTTGTAAATGATGATTGCCTTGAACTTCATGATCTTCTTTCCATACAACTAAAGAGGGATGAGCTCCATCCCACCTCTTCTTGCCCTTGAATCCGACAGAATTTGGATTCAAACGTGCTTTTGTGGGCTTAGGCCTTGTGTGTTAAAGTGGATAAGGATTCTCTGGACCTCAGGGAAGGGATCAGTGTCCAAGGGGTGACAAACCACCTCCTTTTCCTGTTCTGAAGGGGAAGAGAAGGTGAANTTTTCTCAGGGGTGTTTTTCCTCATGGTTGTAAATGATGATTGCCTTGAACTTCATGATCTTCTTTCCATACAACTAAAGAGGGATGAGCTCCATCCCACCTCTTCTTGCCCTTGAATCCGACAGAATTTGGATTCAAACGTGCTTTTGTGGGCTTAGGCCTTGTGTGTTAAAGTGGATAAGGATTCTCTGGACCTCAGGGAAGGGATCAGTGTCCAAGGGGTGACAAACCACCTCCTTTTCCTGTTCTGAAGGGGAAGAGAAGGTGACCTGTAGCTGACCCCACTTCCACCTCTTTCCAGCACAGCCGGAATCCCTCTGGAAAGAGAGATCACATCCTGGCCTACCCTAACTCTCCCCCGGCCAAGGCCACCACCCAGCACCCCTGAAACCCTCCTGCAGGTCCCCAAACCCTGCCACACCTCCCTGGGCAACATCTTGTCTCAAAATCCGCCAGGAACCGCTGAAGGCTGAGTTTGGAGAGCCATGAGGGGACTCTGGCTCCATGAACAGCGACAACATCACCAATATTGGGGCCTCTGAGAGAGCAGGGACTGTCTGTGCTCTAGGAGCAGCCTGGGAGCAGCCCAGCCACCCTTAGAGTGCAATGACTTCTAGCCTGGGGACATTCTAGGTGTGTTCCAAAGGCCACTGATGTCAGCAGGAAAAGACCTTTTGGTTTCCATGTGCTTTGGATGAGACCCAGAAGGAGCAGAGAGTGAAGTCAGGGCCGCTCTTTCTCACACAGCTGAAGCTGGAGCCTCGAAATCTCTGGTATTTGCTGAGCAGGAGTGAGTGTGGGTCAGGAAGGCAGCTGAGCTTTCCTTTCCTCTCCAGCTGTTTGTCTTGCTTTGCAGCCTAAAGCAATAGAGTAATTCCATGACAAAACTCGGGCCTGGAGAAGCTGACTGAGCAAAAATCGTCACCAATAGAAAACTTTCAAGAGCTCCTTCAAGCTTAAGAATTTCATTTCTGTTGCCTGGCTTAATTCAGGCCCTGCCATTCATTTCTTTGAAGTGCTGTGCTCAGGTTGGGCTGGGTGGGTTTGGATTGTTTTTCTTCTCAGCACCTCCAACCCTGCACTGATCCTGAGAAAACCAGCAGTGACCACAGAGCTCAGAACCCTCAGGGCAGGATCTGGGCTTCGTTATTCTGGATTCCTGAGAGCAGGATAACCAGGNCTCCTGGTGCAGCCCCTAAATCACCCACGGCAGCTGCTGGACTTGGCTCTGGAGCTGTGGGAATTTGCCTGGACAAGAAAGGGAGGGAAAAGGAAGCAGTGAGGAGGAGGGAAATGAGAGAAAATACAGGTCCACGGTGATATTTTGGTTCTTAGCTGAGGGACNCCCCTAAATCACCCACGGCAGCTGCTGGACTTGGCTCTGGAGCTGTGGGAATTTGCCTGGACAAGAAAGGGAGGGAAAAGGAAGCAGTGAGGAGGAGGGAAATGAGAGAAAATACAGGTCCACGGTGATATTTCGGTTTTTAGCTGAGGGACGGGCCCGTAGCTCGCAGAACAATCATTAAAAGGCAGCCAAGGTTGGGGCTGTCAGGAGCTGTGGTCACTCCTGGAATCAGAGCCAGGGCACAAAGCTGGCACAGGGATTTATTGTTTCCTGAGCTTGCTGGGCTTGATGTCATAAAAGTGTCACTGGAATCAGCGTGGCAGCTCCGTGTCACTGAGTGGCAGCTCTGTGTTTACGAGCACAGTTGGGATCCCAGGCAGGGAGAAAATTTAGGATTTTGAGGGGTTTGGATGCTCGGGGTGATGCCATGATTTTTTTGCTTTTTACATATATATACACCCCCTGTATATGCTTTTTTATATAACTTTTATGTATTCTTAAGGGCCTTTTAGCCCACACACTTCTACTTCTNATCAGTGTCCAAGGGGTGACAAACCACCTCCTTTTCCTGTTCTGAAGGGGAAGAGAAGGTGACCTGTAGCTGACCCCACTTCCACCTCTTTCCAGCACAGCCGGAATCCCTCTGGAAAGAGAGATCACATCCTGGCCTACCCTAACTCTCCCCCGGCCAAGGCCACCACCCAGCACCCCTGAAACCCTCCTGCAGGTCCCCAAACCCTGCCACACCTCCCTGGGCAACATCTTGTCTCAAAATCCCTCGGCCACCGCTGAAGGCTGAGTTTGGAGAGCCATGAGGGGACTCTGGCTCCATGAACAGTGACAACATCACCAATATTGGGGCCTCTGAGAGAGCAGGGACTGTCTGTGCTCTAGGAGCAGCCTGGGAGCAGCCCAGCCACCCTTAGAGTGCAATGACTTCTAGCCTGGGGACATTCTAGGTGTGTTCCAAAGGCCACTGATGTCAGCAGGAAAAGACCTTTTGGTTTCCATGTGCTTTGGATGAGACCCAGAAGGAGCAGCGAGTGAAGTCAGGGCCGCTCTTTCTCACACAGCTGAAGCTGGAGCCTCGAAATCTCTGGTATTTGCTGAGCAGGAGTGAGTGTGGGTCAGGAAGGCAGCTGAGCTTTCCTTTCCTCTCCAGCTGTTTGTCTTGCTCTGCAGCCTAAAGCAATAGAGTAATTCCATGACAAAACTCAGGCCTGGAGAAGCTGACTGAGCAAAAATCGTCACCAATAGAAAACTTTCAAGAGCTCCTTCAAGCTTAAGAATTTCATTTCTGTTGCCTGGCTTAATTCAGGCCCTGCCATTCATTTCTTTGAAGTGCTGTGCTCAGGTTGGGCTGGGTGGGTTTGGATTGTTTTTCTTCTCAGCACCTCCAACCCTACATTGATCCTGAGAAAACCAGCAGTGACCACAGAGCTCAGAACCCTCAGGGCAGGATCTGGGCTTCGTTATTCTGGATTCCTGAGAGCAGGATAACCAGGAAGGATGGTCCCAGGGATCCATGTGGGGTAGGGATGTTGTGTTTAGATCTGGTTGGGCTTTGCCCTTGAAGAAGGTGAGTTAATGTCCCACAATCTCATATCCCCAGCAGGGCTTTGGAGCACTGAAATGGGATATGGCCTCCCAATTTCCATCTAAACCCAGAGCTGAACTTCTCAATCGACCCATTAATCCCATTGGAGGGATGTTGGATTGGGAGAAACCTCCCTATTCCTTCATTAACCACCCAAATCTGGGGATACTGTGCGAAGAACCACAATGGCTGAACTGAGCTCAGAGATTCCTGACTCCTGCCAGGAGCCACCAATGCTGCCTGAAGTAGTTTTCCCTTCTTTTAAGATTGGCTGGAGTTATTCCTGAAGGATGTTGTGGCCTTATCCACTGTTACCTCTGCATGGAGTCCTCTGGAATGGGGTTTCCTAATTTTATAAGGATTTTGTTGTTGTTTTTCAGGGAGAAATTTCAGCTCCAAGCCAGCAACAATAATTTGCCGTTGTGAACATGGAAAAGAGGATGGAAGAGCTGAGAGGAGGGGGAATGAAGCACGTTTTAAACTTGTAAATTAAAATAAAAACCAAACAAAACTACCCAGCTGGATAACAGGGGCGAAAGAAAGAAAAAGGAGGGGGAAAAGGACACAAACTCAGTGTCCTCTGAAGATTGCTGATGCTCAGAGATTGAGAGAGCCCAGATTTCATTTCTTGGCAGCTCAGCCGAGCGGGACGATCCCCAAGGAGCAGCTCCGGCTCCAGAGGTGAGCAGCCAGAGGTTTATCCCAAAGGCTACTGGGATGTTGGCATCCTTTCAGCTGGAAAGATGGGAAAATATGAACACTTTTAAAAGCTCACAGAGCCGTAAATCCAAACTTTATCACTGATAAAGACAGATGTGTGAGGAGCTCTTTTATGCACACACAAGCAAACAGGGAAGGGGCCAAAAAGGAAGGAATCTTTCCAGGCTCAGCCGTTTGAAGCCTACGGCTCCCATAAATCTTCCAAGATGAGGACTCAGGCCAGATTTCACTGCTGAGCTTTTGCTTTTTCACTTTTATTAAAGTAATTAATATCTGACTTAAATAGATGTAAGAAAATGAGAAAAAATTAAGTGGGGGGGAAAAGGGAAATTCTGCATTTTGTTTAAATGCAGGTGCCAGAATGGACGAGAAGCAACATCCAAATGGGAGGTGGGTCTCTCCTTCCTTTCCATGCCCCTCCAGATTTTATGGAAAACATGTCAGGAAAGGTTTCTGCTCTGCTTTCCTAAGGAAATGAATCTTATACAAGACTGAGCCTACTTTAGGCCTATTTTTAATCCATAAGTTAATTTCAACCAAATTTGACATCTAAGATGAGTGGATCTGAAAAATTGAGGATGAAAAGGTCTGTTTGGATAGCAGGTTGCTCGTAAAAGAGGGAGTTGCAGCTCTTTACAAGGTACAGATAAAAAGCCTTTCTTTAGAGAAGGGCTGCAAAAATCTTGTGGTTTTTGGAGCACCAAAGTGTTGGGATGTGGCCCTGGAGGAAGTCTGATCGTGTTCCTATGGATCAGCCCCTTAGGATCAGCTGTTCTTGGCTTTATCAGCATCTTCTCATGCTTGAAAATCTCACACAAACCCTCCTGGCTGCTTTGGAATTGTAGGGACACCTTCCATTATCCCAGGGTGCTCCAAGCCCCGTCCAACCTGGCCTTGGACACTTCCAGGTGTAGAGCAGCCAGAGCTTCTCCGGGAATTCCATCCCAGCTCCTCACCACCCTCACAGACAAGGATTTCTTCCCAATACCAAATCCAAACCTCCTCTGTTCCATCTTAAATCCATTCCCCCCTGACTATCCCAAGGGAATCCATTTGCTATGGAAGAGCTGCCTGGGAATTTATTTGAGGAGAAAAGCTAAAAACAAATTAAAAAGTCAATGTTTTTTACTGACTCCATCAGAGCCTGCTTGACCAGCACTGTCTGTGCTGCTCACAAGTGTTGAACAGAGGGATTTTCATGGGTTTCAGCTAAAACAAACCCAACAAAATCAAAGAACTCAACCCTTGCTCCCAGGAGCTGCTCAGGAGTGGCAAAAGTCTTTGTGGAGCAGTCACTAGAGAGCACCAAACATCCACACTCCCTCCAGGTGGCTCGTGTGGCATGGGAATTACTGATGTGGGAAAAGGTTGGGACTTCCCACTTGTCTCCATTTACCTCCACATACTTCCCTAGGCCTGGGCTCCATCATTCCAACGGGGATTTCTTGGCTGTTTTTTGGTGGGAGTCGTTGGGGGTGGTGGAGAAAAAGAACAAAAAGTAACACGGTTTGAGGAAATATTTTAGGGTGACTTAGTTCCTGGCACCACAGAATTGCTGGCAATTAACAGAAACAAAGGAAATTAAAGATTTCCTTCATCCCCAGGGTGCCTTTGGGTTTTTATCCCAGCTGAAGTCTCCTCAGGTACTGTCTCACCTCAAACCTCAGCTCCTCAGCAATCAGCTGATTCATTCTGATCCATGAAGTTCTTCTGAAGCTTTCAGGACTTAGAGCAGCTTAATCAATCCATGATTTTAAGGAATTTTCTGTCTTTAATGGCATTTTTGGGCCTTTTCTCAGCTTTTTCATCTTTGCCACCTGTACGGAAAGAGGGAAATGGTTGTGTCTAAAGCACCTGTGAAGCCATAAAGCAGCTGGGAAATGAAATATTTGGAAACAAATGAACATCAGCTCTGCCCTTCTCATGGTCTTTGTGTTTCATTTTTTGCAGCACCTTTCTGTGTCGTGTTTTATCACTCATCAGCAGCATCACAGAATTTAATTATATCAATTTTATTTAGTGGAGCAAAGGAGTTTGGCTTCAAGCATATTTAGGAACTAAAACTCCTGTAGGATACCTCATCCCATTTTGAAATATATGGGGTGGGTGCATTGCAGAAGGGTCGGTGAGGGTCCCTCATCCCAGTTCCTCCTGTCCCTGTGCATGAACACATCTTCCTCTTTCCCTCTTTCCTGGTGTTTTTTCCTACAGAAATTGTTACTTGGGCCAACCTGTGAACAAGATAAAGAATTCCACTGAGGTTCTCCAGAGTTAGAAGGGTTTGGGTTGGAAGGGATCCTAAAGACCAGCTCATTCCACCGCAGGGACACCTTCCACTATCCCAGGTTGCTCCAAGCCTGGTCTTGGGCATTTCCAGGGGTAGAGCATCCACAGCTTCTCTGGGAAAGCTGTGCCAGGGCCTTGAGCCCAAGCACTCCAAGATGAGCTTTGTAGGGCACCACAGAAATGCTCAGCACTAAAATCTGTGCTGGAGACGATGACAAGAGGAGGAGCTTCCCAGAATCCCAGACTGACTTAACTCCTTTTCCTCCGTTTCCCAATTTGTGAGGTGGAGGCCGCCATCCTTCAAAACTCACTTTCCCAAAAGAGGACAGGATGGATTTAGGGTTGGAATCTTCTGGGGAGAGAAAGGAGAAACAGCTTTTAATCATCAGAACAGGACAGAACCCAGGAGCAGCCTCGTGTGCATTCCCAGCCTGTCCCTCCTTCAGGCTTGGGAAAAGGCAAATTTTCTGCATTTCCGCCTGGGAAGATGCACTTTGGAGTCACTTCTGCCTTTGGTACAAGTCATGGAATTATTTAGATTGGAAATGACCTTCAAGATCACCAAATCCAGCCATAAACCCAGCACTGCCAACACCACCTTCTTTGATTAATCTATAAGAAAAAAAAAAGAAAGAATTAAAGAATTTAAAAATATCAAAACAAAACCAAATTAAATTCATTTTACACCTTGCAAAGGAAAAAATACCAGAACTGGAGCTAAATAGGTTACCCAAAAAATTGAAAAGTGTTTTTTTGGGGGGATGAAGGCAGAATTACTACAGGTTTTCAGACAGGATTAAAAACAAAACACTTGGATTTGTTTGGAACTTTTGGTTTACCTATTTTTGCTCATCTAAGATTAAAGACATTTTATAGCCTGGATATCAGACACTATGAAAAATCTCAAAGTGTTCCTCTCAAAATATGAAAATGAGCAATTTTGAAACCTCTCTCCTTTTTTCTTGGCTGAAAAATGTTGTCAAATTGGAAATTAATTTCACAGCTATGTTTTGTTCCCTCCTCCACGTCTTAGACGCGGAATTTTAGCAAATTCCTTTAGACCAAAAAAACTGGGACTGTGTTCCTGCATTTTTTTCCAGATATGTCTTTTCCATAGGTTTAGGTATGGCTAGAATTCCCACTGGTTTGGGTATGGCTAGAATTCCCACTGGTTTGGGTATGGATAGAATTCCCACTGGTTTGGGCAGTGGGCAGATAAAATTCCCATTGTTTTGCTGAGTGTGTTGCTTCGATGTGCACTGCATAAATATTTTTATTTACTGCAGGTTTGTTGTGAACCAAGGAAATTTTACATTTTTTAAGGAAGTCTTAATTTTTTTCTTTAAATTCCCAATGATTTGCACAAGTTCTGAGAGATCCCATGGGGCTGAGCAGGACTTTTAAATCTGATTTAACATTCTGCAGCTGAAATCCTTTATAACCCTGTGCAAATCTTTATCACACACCCACGAGAAAAGATCCATTTCTCCCTAAATAAAGGACTCCAGTTCTCCCTGGAAAAAGGATTCCATTTATCCCTGGAAGAGAAAAAGGAGTAGAAGAATGAGGTTCTCCTTTCTCCCTAGAAGAAGAAGATTCCATGACTCATTCTCTAATGAAATATGTGTGTTTAGAAATAAAAATAAATAAACGAATAAATGAATAAATAAATAAACCATTCCTTGTCCCAAACCTTAATCAGAACAGAATTTTCCTTCCCTTCCCTGTGGTTTCTGCTTTGTCCCAGGATCAAAGAGCACTGACCATTATTAGGGAAAATAAAAACCCCAAACATCTGCCTGCCCAGTATTTACAGAACAATCCAAACTGGGCAACAAAAAGCAATCCAGAGGCTGAACAATTCCATGTTATCACGGAATCACGGAGTGGGTGAGCCTGGAAGGGACCTCTGGAGATCATCTGGTCCAACTCCCTGGCTCCAGCAGTTATTTGGGAACGGCTCTTTAATTCCACCCTACTGAGGTCCTAAGGCAAACCCAATTTTTCCATAGGTTTCCATTAACTTTGAAGCTAAAGGAGCCACATCCTTAAGGATAAGTCAGGAATCAGCTGGGTAATGCTTTAAACTCATTTAATCAGATTTTTTTGGTTTTTAAACTGTGTGGAATGAACTCTTTTGGAATAATATCTCTAATATTCCTCGGGAAAATTATCTGTCTCTTCTGCTGCATCTCCAGAGAGGAGCTGCTAAGTTGATCACAGGGTTTTCCTATAAAAACAGCCTGGGAGAGTTGGGATTCTCCAGCCTGGAGAAAACAAGGCTCCAGGGAGACCTCAGAGCCCCTTATAGGGCCTAAAGGGGCTTCAGGAGAGCTGGAGAGGGACTGGGGACAAGGGATGGAGGGACAGGACAAGAGGGAATGGCCTTAAGTTCAAGAAGGACAGGTTTAGATGGGGTATTAGGGAAAAATTCCTTATTATAAGGGTGAACAAGGTGCTTTCCATGACATTTTGGACATAATAATGTTTTCAAGGACATCAGTTCTCACTGCACATGGAATTGTACTGGAAGATCCTTCAAGGAATGCCTGACTTGACCCTTACCCACTGCTGGGATTCTCCTCATGAAATTCATGGAATTCTCCCCACCTCTGGTCACAGAGGCCTGGGAAATCTGTTGGGAAGTTAAGGCAAGAAGGAGGTTGTTGGGTACCTCAGCTTTATTTGTGTCAGCTCTTTCTAAATCACCCATCCCACCCAGGAACAGGCACAAATTTTCCTTGGCCATCCTTTTATTATTAATTTATTATTAATTATGAAAAGCTCTGGCTACCCTTGAAAGTGTCAACTCTACTTCAGCCAATTTTTCCTCGCACCATCCATCCGTGTCCAGCCCTTCATGCTCTGCAGAAGTGAGATAAAATCTTGTTTTTCTTTATCCCAGCTCTCAAAAGTGACTCATTAATGTTCTCCTGTGGCTTCAGGTCTCGACAAAAATAAATCAAGTGAACAAAGAGCAATTTTCCATCCTCGCCCTTCGTCTTTCCTCCTCTGCCTGCTTTTATTTGCTTTTTCTCTTGGATAAACTGTTTGGAAAACATTGCAAGAACACTTAATTTGGACGACATGAAAGCAAATTTGCCTGGCTGATTAAGGGATGTTTTTCCCTTCAGGAACACACGAACAAATTTGGGGATAATTTTCCTATCAAAAGACAGAATGTTTGAACTGAAGGGAGAATTTGCCCCAGCCTGGATTCCAGGCACAATGTTGCTCCCAGATGTTGATGGGAAATGAAGCTGAGGCAGTAGCTGAGCACGGGGAATGAGAAAACCTCACCAGAGCTGCCCTTCGGGGTTTCAAACCTTTCATCTCCACCGTTCAGTTATGGAAGAATTTTTATTTGGTGACACCTTCCAGAGAAAACCTGAAATCCATTTCCCAAAAATTGCTGGTCGCACATAAACTGGGCTGTGCCTTTTTGTTCTTCATGGCTGCGGGGTGGGAGCAGGGAGCTGAAAATCCTTGGGATCATCATAAACCGAAGGAATTGTTCTCCAAGGCCACTCATTTGAAGGGAATTTGTCGCAGTTTTAGGACACTTGAGTGACTTTATGCTTTGCACATTTCACCTCCTCTCCATCATAGGGCTGAAATTGTTTACAGATGAACAGGAATAATCAGGAGAGCCAGACCGGTGTTTATCCCAAGGAAAAGGGGTCTCAGAACAAAGGAGGTTCCCCAGGAAGGAGTTTTGTGTATTTTCCTCTTTCTTTTTGGGAAGATGAGAGTTTTGACCAACAGGAATTTAGAGGCTGATGTTAATGTATAAAAAAGGGGGGTTGTGCAAGAATTGGGTGTTCGGGCGGGGATTTGGGTCGATTTTCCCTTATGGGATCCTGTAGGATTCCTCATCCTGTAGAAAATCTGACCCTTCCCAGCATCCCAGAGCCCACACCAGCACTTTCCCAAACCCTGCAGACAAATTACTTGATTATTTTTGATGCCCCAAGGACTGTGTGGATCTGGAAAATGGGAGTTAAATGTTTTAAAAATGAAAATTAACGGCACAGAGCTGTGCCAGGGGAAGGATTAGGTTGGATGTCAGGAAAAGGTTCTTCTCCCAGAGGGTGCTGGGCACTGAACAGGCTCCCCAGGGGTTGGTCACATTCCCAAGGCTGCCAGAGCTCCAGGAGTGTTTGGACGGGGTGAGATTTTTGGGATTTTCCTGTGCAGGGCCAGGAGTTGGAATCCTTGTGGGTTCTTTCCAACTCAGGATGTTTTCAGGAGTCACCAGAGAGGCAGGGAACCAGAAAGATCTGATTGACAGATCTTAGGAAATCATTTTCCTGGATAAATTAGGGAAGAAAATAAAACCAATGCTCTGCTTCCATCCCTTATTACCTTACTACAGCTCTTTTCCTTCCTGTACCAATTCCAGATATCCTCTGGTTCTGGGATGGGGAATCAGGACTGGGAATGGTTATTAAATTCTGTTGGCAGCCTGTCAGTGCTGGAGATTCCTCACTTACCCGAATTTCAATGTCACAACTACGTCTCACTCACCTTCCCACGTAATCTAACATGTCCCATGCATCCTAAAGTGCATATTTGGGATATTCTTCCCCAAAATGTTCCTGCATAATGATGCAACCACTGGAAATCCTGGGGCTGTGACTCCCTTTCCCCTGCTCCTTTCACCAAAACATCCCTTTCATTCAGTCAGAGAATCCCAGAACCATGGAATTGGAAAAGACCTCTCAGATCATCGAGTCCAAGCTGTGATCCTGTGATTCCATGGCAATTTCCAGAGATCCTGAACGTTTGCAGACCACCTGAGTTTTGGCTGAGAGAGGAAGGATGGCATCATGGTTATGACGTTGAGCAGCACCTCTAAAATCCTGGAAAGAGATCTTGGCTCTGTTGCAGGGACTTTGTAACATCAGAAATATCTGTAAATATGTTTGTGTCTAATTTTAACTATTTAAACCTCAATCAGCAAGCTTGGCTTCAGATTAAAAAGGGAGACAGGTTATTTCCCATCCTGAGATGGAGAATAAAGGTATTTCTGGACATATTTATTCCTCTGCAATGGTTTTAGGGGGTGACAACACAGATAAAGTGAACTGAAATCAGTCCCATCCTTCATTCCACAGCATCCAAGCTCTTCACTTTGAAGCTGAGCTTAATCCTTGTCCCTCCAGGCTCCAACATTCCCACATGCAGGAGCCCTTTTAATGAATATTTATTTAAAGGTTTTACTCTTTTCAAGCCTGGAGTTAACAGAGATATTCACATGTCAATGTAATGACCAAAAACTATAAAATAGGGGCAGCACTTGTGATAAGATTTTATCTAGAATAAGTTTTCCTTTTGCTGGTGTTACAGCTCTGATCTATCCAATGGCTTTTTTTTCCTGAATTCCCATTCTTTCAACACCAAATTTCCTCTGCTGTTTTAATGGCCCAGCAGGGATTGATTCCATCCAGGATTCTGGTGGCACGTTCTTACTTCTCGTGTCTTTTTTATTAGGGCTGACTGGGGATATGGTACAAGTTAAGGGCAGCTCTGTAATCGCTTGCACATGATGGCTGTAGGAAAGGATGCCGTGTTCTTACCTTCATCCAGCTCCAAGAAAAGGGGGGGAAAAAAGGGAGAAGGGGGAAAAAAAAATGTTACTCATTTATTTCTGCTTCAAACATCTGCAAATTCCGTATCGGGGGAGCGCCTGGAAAAAAAAAAGAGCTGTGGAAGGGGTAAAAAAACAACTGTCCCTCTCCCACAGGGATAACAAAGAACACAGCCCCTGGAAGAGGTTTGTCTAAACAAAATAACAATAAACAGGAGCGGAAAACCCAAACCAAACACAGGGAAGAAATGAGAAGAAGGCCTGGAGGAGTTCAAAGCCGTCTGTGCGTGTGTGGGGTTGGAGGACGTTGTGTTTCTGTAGCCACTCTGGGCTTAGATCAGTGTCAGATGTGGGGACAGCAGGCAAATGGTCACTCGAGTGACCCACAGCCAACAGGGGTGGAAGGAGGACAAGGCTTTGTCTCCACTGACTCTTCATCCAGGGAGGGCAGGACAAGTCACAGGGGCACGGAATCACAGAATTCCCGAGTTGGAAGTGACCCACAGGGATCGTGGAGAAAACTGCTGAAGAGAAGAGTGCCACACAGAGGGTGGACCCAGAGGTGTGAAATGTAAGAAAAAGTTGGGGTCCCCCAAAAATGCATCACTAGAAGGGAGATATCGGAGGGGAGGCTCCCAGAGCTGACCAGTGGTGTGTGATGGGAGCTCCCAGAGGAGCAGCAGCCGTTGTTCTCCAAGCCTTGGATTCAGTGGATTCACTCCCAGAGACAGCCCTGAGGTGGTGGGAATCCCTCCTCGTGTTTGTCAGCGCTTGGATGAAGGATGCAGATGGGAATGCCTTGATTTATGCCATAATAATTTGATTTTTTAACTGAAGCTTCTGTTCTGCACCCCTAACTGCAGCACGACAGCTCAGCCGCCTCCAAATTCCCAGGAATTCGGGGTGACAGGACTTTGGGCTTAAAAACTCAGCTCTGCCCATGGCAGGGGGACCAGACCTGAGCTCTGTGTGACCAACACACCAGCCCTGTGTGACTGCCACGTGCAGATCCCTCAGTGGTGCCAGGCCAAAAAACTCAGAGAAAAATCTGGCCTTTATCAGCTTCTCCGGATCTTTGGATCTGTCCAGCGGGAAGCAATTTTTCCTGGGATTACACACATATGAACACACAAATGTGTGCTGCAGGCTCACTCCGTGAGAGGATTTTGCTGGATTCGTGCTGTCTGTGCTCAGAAAAGGGCAGGTGAAACTTCCTTGTGTCAAAAAGGGATCTAATTTCCCAATTCTGCCTTGTTT
Organism: Aleadryas rufinucha; assembly: GCA_013397815.1. Classification (NCBI taxonomy): domain Eukaryota; kingdom Metazoa; phylum Chordata; class Aves; order Passeriformes; genus Aleadryas; species Aleadryas rufinucha. Next base: position 24,631 of record VZTH01012276.1, read on the forward strand.
GTCTTCCCTAGAAAAAAATATTCTCTGTATCCAGAAGGGAAGATCCACCAGATACAGATTTAAAGGATGTTTTCCATAATTTCAGCTTCCCTCATCAATGCTTCCACACCACAGAATCAGCTGCAAATTGATTTCAGCCAGTTCTCACCTGATGGTTTCCAAAATCTTACTACAACAGCCTCGCTCATAAAATCCGCCTTTATTTTGGGTTGTTTACGTGGATCTCCATGATTCCACAGCTGATTTAAATAAAAGTCACTTCTCTGACTTCCACTGAGCAGTGATTTATCAAATTTGAAGTTTAAACCCAGTGAATCACAGTCTGCTGTTTTCTGGTGGTAACTTAAACCAGGAGGCAAAATGCCAAAGAAATACTGAGAGCAAAACAAGAAAGAGAATGGCAACATTTTTTGAAGAAAAAAAAATTAAATTCTGTGTATTTTGGTGAACATCAGGCTGTAGATCATATTCTGAGCTATGGTTGCTCTTGAGAACTTCCTTTAGAGTTTAGGCCCAGTTTAAATCATGGAAGTGTTGAGAGAAGGGAGTAGAATTTTCTTTTTTTGGATGCTGTGCCTGACTTTCCCTCAAAATGTTTATGGTCACCATGGCCTGAGATCATCCCATCAGCACAAATGGGGTTATTGGACGTGCTGAAACAGAGCAGGCAGGTTGAGAGAGGATCCTGGAATCATTTGGGGTGGGAACGATCCCTAAGATCACCAAGTCTGCACTGCCAATGTTACCACTGACCGTGTCACCAAGTGCCACATTTAAATGGCTTTTAAAGCCCTCCAGAGATGGAAACTCCACCACTGCCCAGGGCTGGACAACCCTTTCAGGGAAGAAATTTTCCCTAATACCCAACTTTAACCTCTCCTGGCACAACCTGAGGGGGTTTCCTCTTGTCCTGTCCCTGTCCCCTGGGAGCAGAGCCCGACCCCCCCTCACTGCCCCCTCCTGTCAGGGAGTTGTGCAGAGCCACAAGGTCCCCCCTGAGCCTCCTTTTCTCCAGGCTGAGCCCCTTTCCCAGCTCCCTCAGCCTCTCCTGGTGCTCCAGACCCTTCCCCAGCTCCGTTCCCACATGGTCACCACTGAGTCTTCCACAGGTGAACCAGAAATAAAAGATATTTTCCAGGGTCATTTCCTTGAAGCTCTGGAGTGGCCCTCCACGTTTCCCAGGACAGGAATTGTGGCATGACCTTGAGGACTTGATAGGAGCTTCACGAGAACACCACAGTTGGGATTGATCTAATTCCATCTTAATTCTCAGAGTACTTCGGAGACAATAATTTTTGTAGTGTCACCGTGCTCCAAAAGATCTGTTTAAAAAGGTTTCTATCAAATCAGATTGAAAAGAGCCTCGTTCTTGCAGTTTTCCTGCTCTAAATGAAAACAGCCCATGTAGGCTTTGGATGACATGCAACGAAAGGGTCTTGCCTGTCAGCTGCTCATAATTAAACAAATCTCTTTTTTGCAAAATAATCCTCTTTTTTTTTCCCCTTCCTCACATGCAGAATCCTGCCCAAATCCTCTTTCCCATTGGTATAACCCACATTGCCTTTACTGTCAGGAATTTTACAACCTCCCAAGGAAAAGCCCTGAAAAAGAAATTTCTTTTCAGCCCTCTTTAGGATCCGTTTTCTGCCTGAAACTCCAGCCCCCTTGGTGATTCACGTTCATGACCTGAAAGCATGAGCTGGGTAATTCAAACAACAATTGAAATATTAATTAAAAGGCAGATGTAATTCCAAAGCAGCCATACCAAACAATTCCAAGTTTCATTTCTAGACAGTTGTTTTGAGGCTGCATTTTTTTTTTGTGCTGGGTTTTGGATGGATTTGGGGCTTTCGTTGTTGTTTCTGGAGGATTATTTGTTCTTTTTCACTTCCATTTGATCTGGAATCTTTGTCTTTCATTACTGCAAAGCCATTTCCTCCCGCTGCTCGAGCCCTTGAGTTGATTAAGTGGTACAAAGCATTCCTGGGCCACTCAGTAAATAACAATGCAAACATGTTTATGTAACACTTTCATGTGCTAATGAGGTTTTTATGTCGGAGTTGAACGCTCGCTGTCCCGGAGTCTGGGACTCTTCAACTCTTGGCTCTTTGATGTGAAGGGAGCACATTCGGTTTTCATTTTGCCGAGATGAAGCTGCTGTTTACCTTTGGTGTCGCTTCTCCACAAGGGAATGCTCCAGATCCGCGGCAGCGGCTGTGGCTGCGCCACAAATTGGGACTGGAGGGAAGGAGGGAGGTTTTTATGGAGTCCCCACTTTCGGGACTGCAACAGGATCTCCAGGAGAAAACTCCTGCTCCAAGCTTGGTGAAGCCACTTGAGAACGTAAAGTGAAGCCTCCTTCTGTGGGTCACTAAGATAAAATTTTCATGGATAGAGATTTAGGGCACTTTTCCTGTCCATCTGAGTGATGATTTCAGAAGTGGAGAGAACAAGCACTGAGCTCTTCCCTCTGCTGACCAGTGACAGGACCTGGCCTGAAGCTGGGTCAGGAGATGTTTGGGTTGGATTTCAGGAAAAGGTTCTTCCCCCAAAGGGTGGCGGGGCAGTGGCCAGGCTGCCCAGGAAATGGTGACATTCCCAAGGCTGCCAGAGCTCCAGGACAACGCTCCCAGGGATGCACAGGGTGGGATTGTTGGGGTGTCTGTGCAGGGCCAGGGGTTGGATCAATGATCCTTGTGGGTCCCTTCCAGCTCAGCATGTTCCATGATTCCATGATTCTCTGTCTTCCATCTTGGTCAATTCCATGTAAATTCAGCCAAGAACTTCCTTAAATTGAAGGAAGTTCTTTCAACTTTCCTTAAATTGAAAAAAAAACCCCACAAATTGTTAGAACTGGAGCTATAGGGAGGAAAATTTCTAAAATTCTAACAAATGAGTGTTTTTCACAAACTAGGCATAGAGGGAGAGTTATCATGCACACCCCCTGAATAATTTGGGCTTGGACTTTTCCTAATTCCATCAATGTTGGAGGCAAGTATTGGCCACATGGAATGGTAGGGTTGCAGGCTGAAAATCCCAAGGACACCCAGAAAGCCATTTATGCCAGAAAATTCCACATCAATCTCTGAGCCCCACCCAAACCCTGGGACCATATTAAAAGTTCGTGTTGAATTCTTCTTAATCTTAATGAGTACAATTAACACGAGGAGTAGTATGGCAAAAATTAAGCTTTATATGACTGAACAGTAGTAATTAGGAATTAAGAAATTAATGTGATATTTTATTTTGTAGGTCCAGTCAATGGGAATTTTCTTTCCTATTCAATTCTATGAAATCACGGCCCAAAGCTTGATCTGGTATAAACAGAGCACGGGCTCTTGAATATTATTTGTGACAGATGAGGGCCATGAATCAAAGCTTCTTTACTCCATTAGTAACTGTTGGGAATTATGAAAAACTTCTGCATCTGGAACGAAATCTTGAGGATTCATTGTTCAGGAAAAGTCTTCCTTTTTCCAAGAGCCTTCAGTTTCAATAGGGAAGCGTTTGAGGAGCAAACCCCAGGGCTGATAATCAGAGTGATCCTGGCTCCTGGGGATTAGGCCACACTGACAGACAGAGATGAAAGCCCTGCTCCCCTCCAAATCAAATCTGGTTTCAATTTCTGGAAATGGGAAGATTCCATGGACATCATCTAAGACCAATCTGCTTGTTAAGTGAGAATTATCCCACAGAAAGATCCGAACCCCTTGGATCCCCACCTCACCTCAGCCCGTGAAGCCAAGGAGACTCTCCTGGAGAGAGACTCTCCTGCTTTACATCACATTTATTTCTGCTGGCTAAGATTTCACAACGGGCAGGTATTTACGGGAAAGATGTTTCCTAGCTCTACCATCTCTATTTTGGGAATATTTTTTTCCAGTCTGTCATCTCCAGTAGGGTTGAGGGTGGTCCCTGGAGTGCTGCTCCTGTGACAGGTGGCAGAAGAGGAGGCCAAGCTCGGTGCCATTCAATGTAAATGTCCTACAAAGTGTTCTACACCTTCACAGCAACATTTTGGAACGTCTGCAAGGTGATGAAGCCTCTAAATAAATTGTTGGCCTCGGGACCTGGCAAAGCAAGGAGAGGGAAAAGGTCATTCCAACCCACCACTGACAAGCAGGGAATGAGGCAACGTCCTTCGTGCTGGGTGAGCTTCTCCTTATCACTTATCTCACCTTGGTTTACCCACTCAGCACTCCCCCAACACTTCCCAGAGCACCCAACTGGCTTCCAGAACTCATTCCTGGGTTTATTCCTGCACTCATTGGCTGCTAACACATTCCAGATGTTCTATTGTCCTCCAGGTGATGGGGAAAATATTTTGTCTAAAATTCCTTTCCCTTGTGATGGATTCTTCGTGTTCCCAGCTCTTCCCAGTCTGAGTAAATGGAAAACCACACCAACACCTCTTCTGTTGGCAAGCCCAGAGGTTTTCCTTAATTTAGGGGCCAGAAAACTTGACCTGTGAGGAGCAACTGGGGGAGCTGGAGAAAAGGAGGCTCAGGGGAGACATTATTGCTCCCTACAGCTCCCTGAAAGGAGGCTGTGGTGAGGAAGGGGTCAGTCTCTTCTCCCAGGTAATAAGTGACAGTACAAGAGGCCTCAAGTTGCACCAGGGGAGGTTTAGACTGGAAATGAGGAAAAAAAGAAATCATGGAAAGGGTTGTAAAGCACTGGAACAGAGTGCCCAGGGCAGTGGTGGGATCACCATCCCTGGAAGTGTTCAAAAAATGAGTGGATGTGGTACTTGAGGACATGGCGGTGCTGGGTTGACAGTTGGACTTGATGACCTTAANTCTCCCAGGTAATAAGTGACAGTACAAGAGGCCTCAAGTTGCACCAGGGGAGGTTTAGATTGGATATTAGGAAAAAAGATTTCATGGAAAGGGTTGTAAAACATTGGAACAGAGTGCCCAGGGCAGTGGTGGGATCACCATCCCTGGAAGTGTTCAAAAAATGAGTGGATGTGGTACTTGAGGACATGGCAATGCTGGGTTGACAGTTGGACTTGATGACCTTAAGGGCTTTTTCCAGCCTTAACAATTCCATGATTCTCTGACTCAAGTGTGCACACAGGTCTTCTTATCTGGCAATTCACTGCATTGCTTCCCTCTTTGTCCTTCCCAGAAGAAGGATTCCATCCCCATTCCTGTTTCTGGTCACTGTTGCTTCTTTTGGTTTCATCTGGACCTTCTGAGCTCCACGTTCCCCACATCAGAGTGGGTTTTGTCCACCTGTAGAAGACACTGGGAAGGTCAGGACAGGTAGCACCAGGGTGACTGAAAACCCTGGATATTACCCAGGCAATGGAGACCCTCCAAGGCAGCAATTTCAGCAGCAGGGATCCTTTCCTGTACTGGTTTGGCTCAGGGATCTTAGAGGTCTTTTCCAGCATTAATTGGATTTTTGGAGTCTGGGATTGGCAGCGAGTGGAGGCTGAAATTTAGAACTTTCTCCTCCACCTCCAGGACATTGTGCCTGTTACAGCATTTTAATTTCAGTGGCTTTCTACTTGTGCATCCTCCTTATTTAGGGAATAAGCTGGAATTGGGAGGTGAAATAGATATAGCAGGAGTGGTTTCATAGCTTTGAGAGGTTAAATGATAAAGCAAGATTTGTAGTGGTAAATATATTTTATTACACTATCTGAATATCATCTCTTCCTATAAATACGTCAGGCAGTACCTTCTCCCTGAGAGAAACGAGGTCTCAGGGAAATTTCTCGTTCCCATCAAATTCCAAAGTCACAAATTGTCATCGGTCACTGCTGTATCAGTGCTCCAAAATTACTTTTCCTTGTCTGAAGAGAGTTTGTCTGAGAGCTAACATCCATTGCCAGGTGAATTAATTCTTCCTTGAGGCTTTGGTTCAGTCAGGTACAAAAAACCACACCGATGAGGCTGCAGGGGTTATTCCCAACATTAATTTCCCCCCCAAAAAATGACAACTGTGACACCCATCTTATCCCATTTAATTTCTTCTGCTGGCATATGGTTGAGATTTTGTGCTCAACCACTCTCATTTCAACAGGCAGGAATCTTGCCCAAGCAAATCTCACCCTTATTTCTCAAATATTTGGTTTAAAACTCGTAAAAATAAATAAATGCATCATGATTCAGGTCATCCTGTTAAGAACTGGGCTTTCATTCCAGGCTTAGCAACTGCAAGCAGGTTCCCTGTCTTGGAATATTTTGTTTTCCGAAATAAATGGTGCAACCAGGCCTAATAGTAATGATATAAAATAAGAGAAGGAAAATGTTGTCAGAGATCCAAACATATGAATTTTATGTCATGAAAGGCTTTTATTCTGGTTCCTATTCTCGCTCGTGCACAGATTTATTAAAAAAAAAAAAAGCCCTGACATTTATTCATTTTCCACTTAGATTATTGTGGTTAAATCAAAAAGAAGTGTCAGGGCTTAGGGAGCTGAAAGCAGCTCCGCTTTTTCCATTGTGACTTGGTCACANGGCTCAGGAGATTCTTCAAGTCATTGTCTGAAACTCTCCTTTTGACAACAGGAGAGGGAGGGAAGTCTTGGAGATGATCCTGAAATGCAGCGGAGGAGACGCGGGGTCAACTCCGGCTCCCATCACATTTGGGAGTTATTCCAGGTTGGAACATCTCAAGACCCTGTGGGAATCCACAGAAAGATTTTTAGGGCACATTGATCAGTCCCATCATGTCCATGTTCTGCTGTTTGCAGCCGGGTTTCGAGGAAGAAAATGAATCTTCCACCATTTCCAAAGGAAAGTTGGGCACGGAATCCAAAGCAGGTAAATTCTGGCAACTCCTGGATTTACAAATTTTTGATCTTTAATTGTTGCCCTACGGGATTTTACTCCACTCCAGTTCCATGGAAAAATGAGTTGTTTCAACTTAAAGGGAAAACAAGATTGGCTCCGTCCCAAAGAAAAAATATGTCCATGATTATGGTTTTTTGCCAGTGAGTTCCTTGGAATTGGAATTCTATTGGAAATATATTCAGTGGATCAATAGTGACCACTGAGTCTTAATTCAGAAACTCTCCAGTAAAGATTTCCAAGAAAAGTCATCATTAAAGACTCAATGAAAAAGCAAGGAAAATAAAAATAAAATGGAATATAGCCCTAAATATTGCACTGGATGCATTTCATTTCAATATAGATTTACCTATCAATGCTAATAATTACTGATGGATTAAAAAAAGGATGTTTTTATATTAGATTTACTTGACATGTGGGAATTATTTCCTTTGTAATTAACTGGATGTAATTTAGATTTTATTGACTCCACAGACAAGTCTCTGGAGGGGAGATGCCCTCATCAGGTGAGACCAGTCCCACCTAAATTCCAAGAGCTGTTCTTAAACCAGCCATGAACAAGAGAATTCCAAGATGTCATATGAAAACAACACTAATTTAAGGAAAATACCGTTCAGAACCAGAGAAATATTTCATTTTATTAGCGTGGAATTGTCACATTTTGACACTGCCAGCAGAAAAATATTTATGAGAAGGGAAACATCTTGTTCCAATCAAGGGAAATGTTTTATTTCTGCTTTCTCTGTTTGACACATTAGAGCACAAAGTTACTGTTCCACGCATGTGACACCTCATGTAAAATTAATAACAATGAAATTGCAAAGTCAGGGAAGGATTTAAAAAAGGTTTATTTTGGGGGGATTTGTTTCAACTTAAAATTTGCTGCAGAACAAATACTTGGATTTTAGTTCTGAAATCTCTCCTGGCTTTAATTCAAAATAGAGTTTGTGTTCCTTCAAGTTCATATTAGGACCAAAATCTGCAGTAAATTCATCTCTCACCTACAAACTTTTCTCCACTTACATTTTCATATTTTGATAAAAAAATCACTGAATAATGGCAACAGTTGTTATTTTAAATGACTGTTAAGAAACATAAAGAAAAAAGGCTCTTCTAGACAATTAATTATGGAAAATTGCTGTGGCAATTCATCATCATCATCAAATTATTCAATGGGTTGGGTTGGAAGAGATCTTCAAGATCATTAATTTCCATGGGCAGGGACACCTTCCACTGTCCCAGGCTGCTCCAAGCCCTGTCCAACCTGGCCTTGGACACTTCCAGGGATCCAGGGGCAGCCACAGCTTCTCTGGGAAACCTCTGCCAGAGCCTCCCCATCCTCCCAGGGAAGAATTTCTCCCTAATATCCCATCTAAATCTCCCCTCCTTCAGTTTGAGGCCATTCCTCCTTGTCCTGTCACTCCATGTCCCACCAGCATGGATGGAAAAGGCTCTGGCCTGGTTTTGCCGCAGCCAAAGGCAGGATCTTCACAAAAAACATCTGAACACACAAAATACTGGTCTGGAGCTCAACCCTGGCAAGTGCTGACCTCAGAAAAGCATTTGAGGTTTTCCAAAGGCACTTTTCCTTCTGACGCAGGAGGGAACACCAGCTAGCAGACATTTTCCATTAAAAAAGAGCAAGGTGGGTCGGGATAATCCAGAGCTTTCCACCACAAATGTGAGAAACTCACAGGCACACAATGGATTTGAAATGATTGATTGGTTCTCAGTGACTGCATCAGGCATCACCTATTTCAAATCCTCACCACCACCTCAACGGTCGTGAAAATTTAGGAATAAATAACTTTCTCCAAAATATTTCCGCATTTTGCCGCAACGATTTTTCCCTGCGATTTCCCAGCCGGCTCCTGCACCAGATAAAATCTTCTCCCATGTGTAACCCACACTTAGNTGGTTCCTATTCTCGCTCCTGCACAGATTTATTAAAAAAAAAAAAAGCCCTGACATTTATTCATTTTCCACTTAGATTATTGTGGTTAAATCAAAAAGAAGTGTCAGGGCTTAGGGAGCTGAAAGCAGCTCCGCTTTTTCCATTGTGACTTGGTCACATGGTTCCCATTTGTTCCATGAAAAACCTCCTGGTTTTGGTTATTTTCCCTGTCTGGAATGAGATAGAATTCCAGTCCTGCTGCCAAATCTCCTGTATCGGGGAGGAAACTCCGGCGTTTTGGGCCGTCTCCCTGGGTTCAGCATGTTCCACAAGCAGCTGCTTTGTTATAATTATTATTATTATTATTATTATTATTATTATTATTATTATTATTATTATTATTATTATTNTTTACAAATTTTTGATCTTTAATTGTTGCCCTACGGGATTTTACTCCACTCCAGTTCCATGGAAAAATGAGTTGTTTCAACTTAAAGGGAAAACAAGATTGGCTCCGTCCCAAAGAAAAAATATGTCCATGATTATGGTTTTTTGCCAGTGAGTTCCTTGGAATTGGAATTCTATTGGAAATATATTCAGTGGATCAATAGTGACCACTGAGTCTTAATTCAGAAACTCTCCAGTAAAGATTTCCAAGAAAAGTCATCATTAAAGACTCAATGAAAAAGCAAGGAAAATAAAAATAAAATGGAATATAGCCCTAAATATTGCACTGGATGCATTTCATTTCAATATAGATTTACCTATCAATGCTAATAATTACTGATGGATTAAAAAAAGGATGTTTTTATATTAGATTTACTTGACATGTGGGAATTATTTCCTTTGTAATTAACTGGATGTAATTTAGATTTTATTGACTCCACAGACAAGTCTCTGGAGGGGAGATGCCCTCATCAGGTGAGACCAGTCCCACCTAAATTCCAAGAGCTGTTCTTAAACCAGCCATGAACAAGAGAATTCCAAGATGTCATATGAAAACAACACTAATTTAAGGAAAATACCGTTCAGAACCAGAGAAATATTTCATTTTATTAGCGTGGAATTGTCACATTTTGACACTGCCAGCAGAAAAATATTTATGAGAAGGGAAACATCTTGTTCCAATCAAGGGAAATGTTTTATTTCTGCTTTCTCTGTTTGACACATTAGAGCACAAAGTTACTGTTCCACGCATGTGACACCTCATGTAAAATTAATAACAATGAAATTGCAAAGTCAGGGAAGGATTTAAAAAAGGTTTATTTTGGGGGGATTTGTTTCAACTTAAAATTTGCTGCAGAACAAATACTTGGATTTTAGTTCTGAAATCTCTCCTGGCTTTAATTCAAAATAGAGTTTGTGTTCCTTCAAGTTCATATTAGGACCAAAATCTGCAGTAAATTCATCTCTCACCTACAAACTTTTCTCCACTTACATTTTCATATTTTGATAAAAAAATCACTGAATAATGGCAACAGTTGTTATTTTAAATGACTGTTAAGAAACATAAAGAAAAAAGGCTCTTCTAGACAATTAATTATGGAAAATTGCTGTGGCAATTCATCATCATCATCAAATTATTCAATGGGTTGGGTTGGAAGAGATCTTCAAGATCATTAATTTCCATGGGCAGGGACACCTTCCACTGTCCCAGGCTGCTCCAAGCCCTGTCCAACCTGGCCTTGGACACTTCCAGGGATCCAGGGGCAGCCACAGCTTCTCTGGGAAACCTCTGCCAGAGCCTCCCCATCCTCCCAGGGAAGAATTTCTCCCTAATATCCCATCTAAATCTCCCCTCCTTCAGTTTGAGGCCATTCCTCCTTGTCCTGTCACTCCATGTCCCACCAGCATGGATGGAAAAGGCTCTGGCCTGGTTTTGCCGCAGCCAAAGGCAGGATCTTCACAAAAAACATCTGAACACACAAAATACTGGTCTGGAGCTCAACCCTGGCAAGTGCTGACCTCAGAAAAGCATTTGAGGTTTTCCAAAGGCACTTTTCCTTCTGACGCAGGAGGGAACACCAGCTAGCAGACATTTTCCATTAAAAAAGAGCAAGGTGGGTCGGGATAATCCAGAGCTTTCCACCACAAATGTGAGAAACTCACAGGCACACAATGGATTTGAAATGATTGATTGGTTCTCAGTGACTGCATCAGGCATCACCTATTTCAAATCCTCACCACCACCTCAACGGTCGTGAAAATTTAGGAATAAATAACTTTCTCCAAAATATTTCCGCATTTTGCCGCAACGATTTTTCCCTGCGATTTCCCAGCCGGCTCCTGCACCAGATAAAATCTTCTCCCATGTGTAACCCACACTTAGGAACGAGGTTTTCCTCGAACTTCAGACTTGTTTACACGTGTTCCAATGTTCACTTGGTGCCATGTTCTCACTTCACTCCAAATCAGAGAGGGAAATTTCGTAACACCAGAAGCTCCAACAACTGCTGGAAGTCAGATTTGCATTCTAGCTCCGTTTTTCCTAATGAAGAGTGACTGGGAACTTGGAAAGAGAGAATTTTTGGGATTTGGTTCTGTTTGGGTATTTTTTTCCCTTCAGTCTAGAGCTCAATAATATTCAAACAACAGGAAAAACCACTCAGGAAGTACTTAGAGATTTCCAGCAAAAATCAGAGGAAACAAATAAATTTCTTTAAATTATTTCTGGGGCTTAAGTATTGATGAAAATAATCTCTGATATTTTAGACTAGAAAAAAGAAATAAAAATCTTCTCCCTTCAATATTCTCATTTGCATTTGTAGGAGCTCTTCCAGCAGAAAATTTAGAGGTTGTACCTTTGATTGTTGTGAAATTAGGAGTCACCTTTAACTCACTTTATTTTGAATTTTAAGTTCAGATTTTAAATTGTAAATCCTATCATAAATTAGGAGTAATTTTTATTTCATCCTTATTTTGAAGAACTTCCCAGCATGATATTCACTTCAGGAATTTTGAATTTTTTTCAGTGTCACAGCCCTGACCTGAGACTTTGTTCATCATCCCGCTCTATCCCCTTCCCACGGCTCCAACCTGGAGCAATGGGTGTTCATAAACTCAGTTTAATCGAAATTATTTTACTTTATTATTAATATTATTTGCTCTGCTGACAGTGAGCAACATCAAGCATTCCTTGAGGAATCCTTGCTGCATTTTCATTCCGCTTTCTCCCCGTGCCAGCAGTGATAGAAACCATCCCCACAGTCTTTTTCCATAACAGAGGGATGAGACTGGCTCCTGGAACCCGCAGCTCCCGGCTTTTTCCCTGGATCAGGAGCTGGAAGAGCAGGTCCGATGAGCTGACGATGAGTGTTACTTGGCTGTGGTCCCTGTGAGATTCCAGGGATTGTGGTTTCCGATGGATATCCTGCGCTCACCCGGATTCGTGCTGCCTCCCACATGTCCCCACACGTGTGCAGTTAAGCGGAACCGTGTTCCCACCCTGGATCCACAGTCCAGATCCATCCGTGTTCCAACACACTTCCCAGGCTATGGATAACCCTCTGCATGCTCTGACGGGGACTTATCTGTCTTCCCCATCCCTCCTTCCTGTGGAAAGGATCACACAGCAATCCAGGGCTGAAGGGATATTTGAGAGGTGGGAGAAGATGGAAAGATTCCAGTTCCTGAACGCAGGGTAATTCCACCATGCAGCAAACTGGGAAGAGTTACAGAATCATGGAATCACTACGGATCAAAAAGACCTCCAGGATCATCCAGTCCAGCCTTTGAACACTCCCACGTCCACTAAACCATATTGGAAGTGTCAAATCTGCCCATTTTTTTAACACTTCCAGGGATGGTGACTCCACTCCTTTCCTGGAATGCCTGTTCCAATGCTTAATCATTCTTTCAGTGCAGGGATTTTTGCTGATACACAACACGGCACGATTTGAGGCCATTTCCCCTTGTCCTGTTGTTCCCTGGGGGAAGAGGCTGATCCCTGCCTTGCCACAGGCTCCTTTCAAGGAGTTGCAGAGAGAAATAAATTCTCCCTTGAACCTCCTTTTCTCCTCCTTGTGCTCCAGTCCCTTCCCCAGTTTCGTGCCCTTCTCTGGACACGCTTCAACCCCTCAGGGTTTTTGTTGTCATGAGGGACCCAAAACTGATCCCAGGATTTGAGGTGTGGCCTCACCAGTGCCCAGCACAGGGGACGTGGCAAAGGCTTTGATTCCTGGCCAAATGACCCCTGCACAGACCTTTTCCAAAATGAATCCTCCATGTTTGGATAAAAGTGAGACTGGACACAAGTTTCTACCTCAGGTACACAAGTTCAGCTCATGTTATTGTTTGCAGAAGAGGAGACACAGCTCATGGTAGGTCGGTTTTCCACAGACAGATTTCTGTAACCTGAAAAAGTCACTCCACATCTCAGTTCTTTATCTGCACAGTAGGAACAGGGGGTTATCTTTTACCACGCTTTAGTCACTTCTCTACAGTGAGGGTCTTGCTCCTCAAATGTGTGCAGAGTGCACTGGGGTTAAAACCTTGCTGAGACTTTCATCTACTGCCCTTCAAATAAAAAAATCTCTGTATTTCCAGTGTTGGCACCAAGGGGATTGCAGTGGAAGCTCCAACGTGAGCTCAAACTCTGTTAAAATTTGGCCCAGTGGCTCAACTCCCTCGGGACCCAGTTCAGTAAATGTGCAGCTATTGGGAATAAAGATTCCCAAAAAATACTTGTGTCCATCACATTCCTTACAGATTCTCTTCTGATGCTGGATTCAATCAGCTCCTGAACCGGGACTTCCAGAATTACTCCAGGATTTCCAAAGGAACTTCTTTACACCCAACGGTATTCCCAGGCTTCCAGGTGCCCTTTGGCTCCAGTGGCAGGATAATGCTCTTTTCCACCACCAGGTTATCTCACCTGCCTGATAACAACCCAAATTATCTCAGCTTATCTCAGAGCCAACTTTCCCTCTCTCTTTGTGCTGATAACTTAAATGATAACGGATATTTAACGACTAACAGCTCCCCAAAGGTGAAAGTGGAAAAGGGATTCCTTGGAGCAATGGCATTCAAGAGGGAGCGTATTTTAAGACAAAAAATGCGGTTTATAAGAGCCGAGGAAGACGTTAATTCAACATTTAGTGATCTCCTGTGTTGGGATAGAGGAAATTTTTTGTCATTAACATCCCTGTTAAGCAGTTAATTAAGGAATTAAGCCACTCTTGGATTCTTAGAGCACTTTAATGTGGCAGCATCCCACTCTGACACAACCCGAAAAAGGGGAGAGACTGTTGAGAGCTGATGGATTTCTCCAACATCTTTCAACCCCCTGGCAGGAGGTTGCAGTGAGGCGGGGGTCGGTCTCTTCTCACGGGTAACAAGCGACAGGGCAAGAGGAAACGGCCCCAAGTTGCACCAGGACAGGTTTAGATTGGCTATCAGGAAAAATTTCTTCACAGAAAGGGTGGTCAAGCACTGGAACAGGCTGCCTGGGGAAGTTATGGAGTCGCCATCCCTGGAAGTGTTCTAAAATCACGTGGATGTGGCGCATGAGGACGTGGTTTAGCGGTGAACATGGTGGTGGTGCCAGGCTGGCGGTTGGACTCGATGATCCTGGAGGTCTTTTCCAACCGTAATGATTCCGTGATTCTGTGATTCCAGTGTGTTCCCAGATCTCCTTATCTGGGAAGTCTTTTATTGCTTCCCTGTTTGTTCTTCCCAGAGCTCTGCTGCATCAACTCATTCCCACAGGTAAGGTTTATAACCCCAATAAACAACGGTCTCCCCTCACTTTCCAGACCACAAAATAACTGTTTCTCGTCATTCCAACCTTTCCCAAGTGATGACGCCAGCTAAAACCCTGCCATTCCCACCAGCATCCTGCTCCATCTCGAGTGGCTCCTGCTCCAGCTATTTTTCACAATTTCCCTATTCAAACATCACTCCCTTGCTCTGTGCTGAATAAATTCTCTTTGGTCTCTGGAAGCCTCTCCTCGAGTGTTTGCAGGCTGTTTCCAGGTTCCCCGTGCCGCGCTTCCAGAGCCAAGCCATTCGTCTTGACATGACTCAGAGGCTGCTTTCCTCAGCCAATTAATCGTGGAATTGGTTTTCCCCCATGGTGCCTTCTCTGGCTCATCCGTGTCTTTGTGGAAATGAAGGGCCTGGGAGCGAGTGCAGCATCCCAGGTGTGCTCTCTCCAGCCCATCAAGGAGATGGAGCTCCTCTTCCTGCTCCCTCACATCATTCCAAGGGCATCCAGTCCAGCTTTTCAGTGGTGGCTCAG
>VZTH01012277.1:0-50260 GCA_013397815.1 Aleadryas rufinucha
TTATTATTATTATTATTTCCTCTCTAGTGTAGTCTGTGCTTTGGCACTAGGAGACAATTTCCGCAATTGTAAATTTACAGAAAAAGTATGGGATGGGATATGCTCTGAATTAATAAATTCAGACATTTTGGTTGTGTAGAAGGCCATAGGCTGCATGATTTGCATCTTAATTTCATTGGTGCAATTGGTGATTAGAGATCAAGTCAAGAAACAAACCTTTGCCTACTGTAACTGTTCCCATCTCTTTTCATTTAGTAATTTTCATTCTGTTTTTAAATTTTAATTTGGTGTAAGTAGCAACATATGAACACTAGCGAACTCTTATTGTTTTAAAGCCACTGCAATGAGTTTACAGTGTGTTATTTTACATACAGGGTGCATTCATTTGGAATTACTTGGGGGTTTTGTGCAGTGAAAGCACATTCTCTGTGAACTACATGAACCAAAAACTTGACAGAATCTCAGCTAGCAGTGGTTTGTCATCTCTGGTTAGGTGTGTCTCAGATTGCCTTGTGTTAAGGCACACTGTGGTATGTAATTTGAGCATTGTTTGGTATCTTGGCTGCTAAACAGCAGTGTGATCAACTTTTCAAAAGGCTGAATTTCAGTAGTGGGTTCAGTTATTTCCAGAGTAAGTGATACAGTAGTTTTGCACATACTTAAGAATGAAACAAATGCTGTAAACAAGGGAGGTAAGTCTGCTGTTTAAAAGGAATTTGAGATAGAGAATGCAAATGATAAAGGCAAGGGAGGGAAGGAGCGATGAAATGTGGATATGTTGCATTTTTAACTTCATTCACAACTTACCAGTGTCCCACCTTTTATCCATTTCCACAGCCTTACGACAGCTTGCCTACCTCACAGACTTGTTTCTTTCAACTGAGGCTCCCACCTTACTCCAGTCAACTAATCATGGCAGAGCGTTTGCGCTATGCAATCAATAATTGCAGGTCTATAGACATGGACAATTACATGCTCTCCCGGAATGTGGACAATGCAGAGGGCTCAGACACAGATTATTAACATTCTGTGAACAAAATCATCTTCCTTTTACTACAAATAGTGCCCTAAGTCCAATTCATCGTTGACATAATTTTACAGTAACCATAGATGTTTTAGGAGCATAAAACCAGATGTTAATAGATGGTGGCCACACTTTAGTTACTCTAAATGTAACAAAAAATTAGATGTTTTTATTTTTTTGTGATTGTAAAAAAAGAAAAAAAGGAAAAACGAAACAAAAAAGTATGATGGGTAAGTTTTTTCTCCTTTTTTGGTCACTTTTGATAAGTTTGCATGGAGACATTTTGGTGCATTTTTGTTGGGAATAGTACATTTGTAAGCCCTCCCAGTGAACATGAAGAGTTGTACATTGTGTATAATTGTTCATTAGCCAGGACAGTTTTACATGAATATTCACATATTTATTTTGTTTTAATTTGAATTGCCTGTGCAGGGTTCCTTATGCAGAGAAAAATAAAGCAAATTCAAGAATCGGTCGCTTGTATGCATTTGTGAACTGTGCTTGGTTTACTCAGCCTTCATACTTTTATATTTTGTCTCAGGAAATTCTAGTCTTACAGTGTTTAGTCAGGGTGTGACATTTGAAGCATCTTAAAATGTTTATTCTGCCAGACTCTGCTGTGTAGCCCCGTGCTCCTTCTCCTGGCCTGAGGCCCTGCCTTGTTCGGGTGTGCTGCTGTTCGTTCCTGTGCTGCAATACAAGTTCCTGCTGTGCTTGGTTCCTTCTTGCTTTTTGTTTAAACATTTTGCTCCTCCAGAGTAGATGTTGACAGTAACAACATGCTGCCACCTTGATTCAGAAAACTTTAAATCTTTTGAGCAAAATAATAATAATTTTTAATAGAGACATTGATGTAGTTGATTCCTGCTCAGAGTACAGAAAAGTTAAAATGGAAGTGACAGGGTAGTAGTTAAGGCTGTGGATTTTATTCACATTTTTAGCTCTGCCTTTGGTCTCATTTTGTTGCAGTAGCTATCATGATCAGCTTGGTTTGGCTTACACTGTGATTATGTTCCTCTTTGGTTAGGACAGCCATGTACTGCACAAAGAAATCCCTGCTCTGTGCCTTAGGAGAGTGCTGGGCAATAACTGCCTATTGTCTCTATAAAAGCCATCACTGATGTCAAGCTCCACATGCTCCTTGGTGTTCAGAGCAGGACTGACCTGGGTGGAGGGAAGGGGGAGAGCCTGTCCCCACGTGAGTCAGAGCTGCTCTGCCCCATTGTCCCCCAGCCTCTTCCTCCCTGAACTCCTCGGGAAGATGCTGTGAGGACTGAGGGCTGGTGCAAATGTTTGGTAGTGTCATCTCATGTGGGGCAAGACTGGTCCATCTGAGCCTGGAGTGTAGGGTAGAAATTCCTGTTGTTTTCCCTCATGTGTTTGTTGTATGTTAGCAAGGATTGATTGGGAAACTTTCTGGTTGTCCAAGACTGAGCTGCTGTACTGCTGCCACCTGACAGTGCTCAAAGGGAGGGCTTGATAAGCTGTGAAAATGTGCACATCTGGGTTTTACCTGGTGAAGTTCTCTCAGTTAGGACTAGTTATTGGCTCCTGAAAAAGGCTAAAGATTTTTAGCTATGATCAAAGACCACACTGCAATGTGAGACATTTGAGGGGGATCAGCAGTTTGGGGGGAAGGAGGATCTCAGGGCTCTGAAATCGTGCAGACTTGGTTTCCTGCCTTGTTGTGTATTAGGTTCCAAACTGGACTGAGATTTCGGTGTCCCATCACTGTGTTGTGGGGATCTATATTCACATCTTGGCCTAATTTTATAGGTGCAATAGGTAAAAAATACAGTATGTAATAAAATTGGGAAACTGCTGTATTCAGTCCTGTATTATTGCCTTTTACACCTCATTGATGTGTCTGACTTAGTGGCACTGATTTGTCAGCCTGTTTCAAGCAGCACAGAAAGTAATAGAACTGTGCCTAAAAATGGCAGTTTTATATGGACTGTGCAGTTGGCTTCCTGGATAGTGAAGATCTTTCTAGAGGCAGTTTACAGTAAAATGAGAGAGGATGTTGATTAAAGGATTGTGCTTGATGGAACTTTAATGGCTTGGAACGAAACACAGACGTGTTTCTATCCTTCCATAATAGCCTAAGTATGCTATAATTACTAGTATGGTAGTATTAGCAGTATAATACCTAAGTAAAATGTAATCATTTTCTATGCTCAAACTTCAAATTGCATTGCAAAGTAAGAAAATTCATTATTGATGCTGAGAAAATATATCAACACAATCATGTTCAGACTTTACCATGTCATGAACAAATATCCCCCTTCAAGGAGGGGAAGAGCAAAGTAATGAGTTAGAGCATTTGTATACAAATAGGCAAAGAAACCAAGTAGGGAGTGTTTCAAGACCCTTTTTAGCTTTATAAAAGAAAATTAAAAACCAAAACAAACCACAAACCCCACAAAATACCCTGCCCCCCACAGTCCTTGTAGAAAACTGGCAAAAAGGCTTTTTAAGTAATACATAGACAGATGCAAATGTGCTTTCATATCTTGTAGTTACTTGAAAATCTGTTCCTGTTACACCTACAGAGACGTGTCTTTCACCACAGTGCTGGGAGAGCTGCTGGCACGAGGAGGTCTTTGCTCACTGCTGTGACTGTATAAATTCCTACCTTGTTTTGGCTTGCCAGCAGTGTGGAACTGGTGTTGTGTGTCCAAGGTAGGAGTTGTGTCAGCCTCCCAGTTCCCACATCACAGTAAGTTTGTTCAGCTCAGCAATGTCCTTTCCGAGCTGTCAGTGCTGGCTGAGGATTGCTCTTTGTCCTTGTCCACACTTCCAGTTTTCTTCCTTACTTTATGGTGCATAAGGGCCCTACTTAAACTTTAGGAATGAGTTAATGAAGTACCAGTTTTACAGTGTCATGCTGTTAAATATCTCTAAGTAATGAAGTTGCAGTAATTTATTTTCCTCTTTGGTTTTCTGGGTGAGTGTTTCTTGCGGATGCTCATACTGATCAAGTATTTCTCTAGACCTGCAGCGTTGTTTGACTGAGTTGCTGTAATGCTGTGATTTGTTTCTTAGCTCAGCCACAGTAGAGAGTACCAAGGATATCTGTGGATCAATTAACCAGGATGGGAAGGAGAAGTAAGTATATTCAGTTATGTTGAGAGCTGTAAAGTCCTCTTTGGTGTCAGATTTTGTAGATGGTGGCACAGCATCAAAAGCATGTCAAAAAAAGTTTCACTTCCGGGTAGCAGTGTGGTGTGCAGGAAAGGGACAGCCCTGTGCTTTGGGATGAAAATAGCTACTGCTTTTGTACTCTGCAGTGAGAAATGGGTGTTTATATAGAGCTGGCCTGTAGTGTGTTCCTAATTTAGCATTTAAAGCTACAGGCTGTTAGTCACTGGCTTTTCTTGTGGGTTAGTTCTCTGCACTAGCATTTGTTCATATTGCACTTCCTTTAATGTCAGCTTTAAAAAATAACTTGGTGTATCTTATATTATGTAAGTACATCATGCAGAGGGTCAAACTGTGTTTTGTGTGCCTTGAATCCATGCTTCCCTGATTTAATAAAAGAGCCTGGTTAATTAGCTACCACTGTTAATCACTGAGGAAGTGCTGGTGGTCAGTACTGTGCTTTTGCTAGAAAGACCTTTCAGGGAGTGGTTATCCCCCTTAGTGGATGGAACAGACTGGATAGAGCCTTTAACAGACGTTTGTTAATCACTCTTGCCCTGAAATTTGTGAAAATCCTGCAGTGACTCAGGCTCTCTCTGCTGGGGCTTTATGCCCTTGCCCATTACATAAGGAGTCTCCAAGTGCAGGGTCCAGTCTGAACCTCGTGACTTGGTGGGAGGCTCTTCCTTACTGTTTGTGTTCTCAGGTCCCTGTGTGACTCAGTCTGCCTCAGTTCACTCTGTCTGTGTTTCTTGCATGCAGTCAGGTGAACCTTGCCATCGAAGTTGCTGCACCTTGTCAAACTACTGATAAACTTCCTTAAAAAGTCCATAAAATTTACTGAACTCGTCAAATTATTTGGCCTCAATAAACACACTGCTGCTTCCCTCTTCTGAGTGAGGTGCATCTGCATCAGGAGGGTACCAGAACTGCAGTTTCCAGCAGGTCTGGCATTTTGTGACAGCATTGCAGGGTTTTCCAGTTTCAAGGAACAACAGACAGCAAACTGTTTTTTCTTTAAGCCTGTCCAGGAGGAGATGCATGCCTCTATCCAGTACACCCCTTACAAAACAGCCATTTGTTTGGACTTGCCCAGAACCCAGGGAAGTGGCCACAGTTCATCGCTACCAGAGTGAGGTACAATACCCACGCTGATTATTTTGCTGCACTTAAAGCTGAACCAATTTTCTTGATGCTTTTTCAAGCATCAGCTTTTTTTCTGGCTTACTGTCTGGGATCATGTTAGCACTTCTCTCTGCTCTCAGCATTACTGAAGGACACTTTTGCCTGACTCTCTCTAGCCCAGCCTGTGTTATGTTGCGGCAGAAATCCACGTGGAGCGTTCGCAGCGATCCCCCGTGCAGGGTCACTGCCTCCAGCGTGTGGTCAGTGATCCGCACACAGTTCTCCAGTTTGAGGCTCTTCAGCTTTGGGCAGTTCTTGAGAACCTGCAAAATGCAGTCATCTGTAACGTGGCCACATCCAGAGAGGGTCAGAGACAGCAGATTTGGACATCTGAAAGCAGGATGGTGACAGGTGAGGTGGGAGAAATAAATCACAGAGCTTGGAGAACCAAATAGCATCAAGAATAAATATGAAGGCTGGAAAAATGCCTCCTCTTCATCAGGAGGGGCAACAAGGCACAAGTAGGTGAGGGCATACATAGATCTTAATGTTCAGCTTTACTAAAGGCAAAGCTTACCTCCTTTGCTTTTTCTGTTGGTAGCAACATCTCCTGCTCAGCTGGCAGAGTGCACAGGGGGATGTAGAGGCCTATTTAAGCTGTGGCTGCACTGGTTTTTCTGAAGGAGTTGGATGGTGCTGTGCTTCTCCTGGCACAGCCAGTGAGACCCAGCAGAGAGGAGATTCATTTCAGGATAAAGTGGAGGACAGCTGAGAGAAGAGACTGCTATGCAGACATGCTGAGCATGAGCAAGTAAGGCACTCCCACTCTTCATTTTCGGGAATTATGGATATATTTTCTCTCCTTGGATTTACTGAATAGGTGCCAGCTGCTTCCTAAAGAGTGTTGATATCTGAACCCCACACAACTCTTAAACTTTCCTTTGAGTCACTGAAACTGGTAACTGTTGTTATAAACAATGATGCAGCAAATGAAAAAAGCTTTTCCTTGCTGCTTGGGTAGCCCTGGGGAAGTACAGGAAAGGCCTGTCCCCGGTGGGGTGTTGATGATGATGTCCAGGAGCTGTCCTGCAGCAGCTGCTGTGCTGAGCAGGGCTCTGTGCAGCTGCCTGCAAACCTGTGCCCTGTTTGGCTCCTGGCTCAGCCCCCTCTCCAGGCAGTGGCTGTTCAGCATCCACCTGTTCAGCTAAATAGAGCATCTGTGCTAATGTTGGTCTCGTGAGACCTCTAGACAGAATTTTTTTTTCTTTTAACTCTTTTCTGTTATGAGCAGTTGGAGAAAAAAGCTGGCAGGGTCAAGAAAGGCTCTAACAGAATAAAACTACTTCAAACTCAGGGAGAAAAGCTGGATATTTAATTTGCATTTTTCTTTATACACAACGCTAAGACTTTTGTTTGGGAATGCTTTCAATTGGTTGCAGCAACAAGGGGCAGGACCTTTGTAGCCACAGGTGTGCTGATCCCTCCTTAATCAGGTTTTTATCAATTATTCTAGAACAGTTCAGAAATTTGGTACTTGCAATTTAATCCCTGTTTTGAAGCTGCCTTTCAGTCCTTGTTTTGAGATTGCACTGCTGCTGCCTCTCACCAAGACACTCTCTCCTGTCAGTATCCCATAATTTGTTGTTCCAAAGCTGAGGGCTGGCTGTGGCACAGATGCCCCGTGGCAGGGGAGGCACTGCCCTGGCCCTTGGGCTCTGCCCTGGGAGCAGGGCCAGCCCTGGTGTTACCCACACACAGAGCTCTACCCTGGGAGCCTCCTCCTGCAGCTGCTCTGTTCTTCCCTCAGAGCTGCCTTGCAGCAGCAGAGCTGCCACAAGAAAAGCTGTGCACCCACAGCTGCTTTTCCATGGTGGCATTTCTCTTCCCTTACTGGAGTTCAGAAGCAGCTAAGAGTTGAAACGTTAGTATAACAGCAATATTTATTTCTTAGACTGAACTAAAGCTGACATTTAGTAACATATTTAATGTACTGGGTTGTTATGAGCTGTGTTCCCTGTTTGAAATCAGGGCTCTGCTCCAGGCACCCCTCAGACAGTGCCAGAATGGTGCAGTTCAGCTGAGCAGCAGTGTGGGAGGCAGGAGTGCACTTTCCCATATTAATTACCAAGTCTTAGGAAAAAAGAAGGAACAAGTAGGCTTAAGAAAAAGCTGTATGAAGGTTACACTACTGCCACTGTAAAATGAACTTAACATTCCACTAAAATTGTTAAGGCAAAGCACTCGTGTACTTCATGCTCCATTTCAGGCAGGTGCTATGGAGTATTTGAAATAACTCTCACTTCACTCAAGGCACTTACTGCACACTCACACCCACAGAACGTACCTGTTGCAAACGTCTAGTAAAAAATCACTGACAGTGTTCTCATGCCTGTTACAGAAGTCTTTCTGGAAACTGTTTTTCATCCAGTCCTCAATGTTACACACCTTGACTCTCTCTGAATACCAGCAGATGGATAAGTATTTTAAAGCAGGTCCCAGGAGAAAATTATCCTTCTTTAGTTCCACTGGAGAATGAAAGTTCAACAAAGACCACAGTAAAGGATCCTGAAACACTTCTAGCAGCTTGTGACATGTTTTTGCTAAATTTTTCCTACTGTTTCTGTCCAGAAAGGAAAAGAGATGCAGAAGGCATTCCCGGTTGAGCTGGGTTATGTGCATAGCCCGGCAGCAGTGGCAGAGTCTCGTGGCCTTGTGCAGTAACAGCAGTGCTGGAGGGGGCTTGCACTCACCAGGAGGCTGTTGCACATATATGGTTGTGGAATGGGGTTTATTTTTGGCTAACAACTGGTGCAGAAGCTCAGAACAGGGAAGGGAAAAGAACCATGTATGCAGCTTGTACTCCCTTTGTCCAAGGGAATGCAATGGGCATGTACAACTTGACTGTGGTGAAATGCTTCCTTAAAAGGGATTTTTTTTTTCCCTTGTAGCCTCTCCTGAAGTTTAGTGAAGTTCTTGTACTGAGCTACTGGAGTGGGGAGTGGAGTGAGGCTGTAGCTACAGCTGCCAGGCGTGTCTTTGTCAGTGTTTCCCATTGGGGAGCTTTGGCTTTCTGAGCAGCAGTTTGGTTTTGCAGAGTACAACACTTTTAGTCTCTATTTGTTAATTGATTTTTCTGAGGTTGCACATTTGGTTCCTGTTGAAGGATTGTTCCGTGGATCATGGAACTTCCACAAACAGTTTTTACAAGGAGCTGAAACATTCTGTGGGTGCCTTGAAGCGTACACAGAGGCTGCAGTTCAGTTTACAAGCCTCAGAGGTAGGGGCAGTTTCCTGCCCGCTGTTACTGGAGGCTGAGCTGTGATTCTATAAACAAAGCTGGCTGTGTCCCCACCTCCTGCAGGAGGGAAGCAATGACACGCAGGCAGCCACGCATGGAAACAGCGAGGCTATGTTTAGTTCCTTGTGGGCTTGTGCTTTTCATAGAAGTCTTCTATTGGCTTGAATTTTACAAGTTGGGCTGTTCTGGTTTTGTAGGTTTAGTTCTGTTACCATAGAAACCTTTTTTCCACCCGTCGGTGGAAAAAGGAGATATGAAAGTGGTTTTCAGGGTAAAAGTATGTGTTGTACAGTTCTGGGGGAGAGTGTAGCAGAAGGTTGCTCCTAGAAGAAAAATAAAGCTACAGCAAGGGCAGGTTGGAATTAAAAGCAATAAGCATCCCTTTAACTTTCCTGCTTGTGAATCAAAAATGCTTGAGATGAAGGTATTTTATAGTCACCACCTGCTTGGTGACTACTACTGCCTCCAAGAGAATAAATACATTGAACAAATCCATAGACAGTAACAGCAAACAGCACTGGGGGAGTTCTGCAAGGGGCCTGCACACAGATAGTGGCTGGGAGACTTTATGTGCCTATGGCATTTTGATTAGGAGTGCTTTAATACAGGACAGGGTTGAGTGGGACCCAATTTTACCTTTTCCTTCTTACCCTGAGAATGCAGTTTAAAATTCAACTCTGAAACACAAGATCTGAAATTTGTTTGTAGCCTGCACCAATTGTACCTTCATAGCTTGAGGAAGTGCTTGACTAAGGTGTGTTTGAACAGAGCTGCCATACACAAAGCAATGGCAATTCTACTTCGTTCTTTAGTTAGTAACTTTCTACCATCTACAGTAAGCTGTGTTTAACAACTGCCAGTCCTTTTGGTTTCTTATCCTTTGTCATTTAATCTTTTCCTTGAAATAAGGAGATTGTTGTTCCCCCTCCCCCCTCAGAAACAGGCTCTGGACAGTGCCACAAGTACTTCATGAAGCCACGAAAGGGACAAGAAGGTTTCACGTACCAGGTAAGGCAGTCCCAGGAAAACAGCAGCTTAAACGGCGTGCCTGAGGTTTGTTCTTCATTCTCACATTAGCATTTTCAACTCTCAAGAACTTACCTTCGTTTGTGAGCAGGTTTAAACAGTTGAGACTTCTCAAGTGTAGTAGGTGTAGTTGAGAGTCATACGTACAGGAATACTATTTTTAAAAATATTATTTAAAAAACCGTCCAAATAACACAGCAAAAGTCCAGCAAAGTTGAGTGACAGGGGTGTTAGGATGGACTCTTGCCAGACAGAGGGGACACACCACAATCTGACATAAAAATTAACAGCAGTTGGATGACAAGGCCCTTGAAAATGGAAGGGCAGGTCCTCTTTGGGGTTAGATGCTGAGTGTGGTAGAGGTGTTACAGAGTTAGGAACACTGCAATTGCTTTATTTTGGTTTTCCCAGAACAAGGTACAATACTCTGCCATTTGTGTTCAGAGGACTTACACCAATGTTGTTCTGCAAGCCCGTAGAAGGACAAGAGAAGTTTCATTTTCTAAGGAAAGGAGACACTTTAATGGCACATTTTCCATAAACACACTGTGTGATGAGAGATAATTCACATTCATCCTGGAAATGCTCCAGAAACACACAAGATGAGCACAGTCAGTAATCCTCACTGAAAATTACACACAAGATTTTAATGGTAAACAATTACAACTATGGCACTACAGTACTTGAGAATATCCTAAAGCACGTTGGAATCAGTTGTCAAGGTGCCCATTACCTCATCAGTAAGACACAGACACATCGGTAATGAAACATTGCTGGGGGAACTTCTGAACACCACGTCTTACACTTCCCATTGATTCAGTAAAATCTTCATAAATGGCCTCCTGCTTTTGATACAAGCCCACTGTCACTGCCTGTCTGAAAGCTGTAAACTCTCCTCTCTTGCTGACATTTGGGAACTGGACATTTTGCAGTTTTGATTGACATAAATCTTGGCTCCAGTTGTATACGTGGCTAAACAATTACTAACAAAAGGACAACCTTTGATTGGACACATTTTGGTGAAAAATATGCAAGTCTTTGAACTGTAGAGAGCAGTTGCTGCTTGCAGAGCAGTCTCAAGCAAGAAAAAAAATTCTTGCCAGCTAGTGTGTACTATGATCAGCAGTAAGTAGAAAAGAAACATTTGGCTTAAATGAAAGAGATATTCCCCCCCCAGAAGCTAGTAGATAAATATAGGATATACAAGCTAGGTTAAAAATGTAATACTAGGCCAGGTGCAGTATATGTTACTGGTTCAGTGCTCAGTTACTTTTTTTCTTTTGACACCACACTGAATAGAATACAGTGGATAAGCAAAGTTCTCCACCAGGAAGAGAAATACTTGTGTTGCCACAACAAACTGTTCATACTGTCCATCTGGGTTTGCAGTGGGAGAAAGTTAAATTAGGAAAGGATTTACAATGTACTTGTTCCAGCAAAGCATATGGCTGAGTCCTGATCAGCACCTGCTGCAAGGACAGCCTGCTGTGATTGCATCGTGTTCCCAGGCTGGCCCCACACAGCCGTGCTGGAGACACCACTGCCCAGGAGCTGCGTGGGACAGAGCAAACAGGACAAAGAAAATGCTCAAGTGAGAACATAACTCTGACCCAAACAATTACTGACAAGGAGAAGCTGATTAAAATAAGTGAATGTTGCTGAAGATTACAAATTTAAATTTCTTAAAATACAGAAAGGCACATTTACATCACTGTTTTGCAAGAACACTGCATACACCTGACTATTTTAAGTTAAACTGCTGCTTGCCCAGAGCTAATTGTGTATTTTAAGCTTGGCATTCTGAAAGGTAAATTCTAAAGGAATCCAGTCCAAGCAGCATGCAGAGAAAATGCAGCTATATGGGAGCAGCTCCCTGGGAGCGGCAGGAAAGGCAGGAATGTGGTACAATGCTTTACCTGCCCCATTATCTGCCTGCATAAGTATCAGCAACCTATTGTCATTGATTAGAAGAAAGGCTCTGCCTGTAAGGAATGGAAAGTGACAAACTACCTACAGTTTAAAGCAATGACAAGTTCTATTTATTGTTCATCCTTATATATGTCACTGTATCAAATAGTAATAACTTTATAGTCTGAACCTGTGTACACATTCATACCCCATTAGCTATGCTGAATGATTTCTGCAGTTTTACATCAAGCCAATTTCTCCCTTTCCTGGTTTAAGATGCTGTGACAAAGCTCTCAAGAATGACACTGTACCAAACACGACTGATTTGTCCTTACCCGGTACAGCAGCAGGACCCCAAGGGCAAGGCACTGCTGTGCACTCCCCGTGCCCGAGGCTGCTCTGGGCTCCACTCCAGCCCCCCCTCTGTGTCCTTCAGAGGCATTAACTAAAATGGGACTCACATCTGGAGTTCTTGTGTGTTTTCAGACACGAGCATTTTTCTGTTAACACAACTCAAAGCTGCTGTTTGGTGGTGGGACGCTCCATGAGCTGTACTCTCCTCTTAGCTTTCAGGAGTGTCCAGCTCCTTGCTTGGCACAAGGGAGCCAGCTAGAAAGGATGGACTGGGGAAAAAGATCTGAAATGCAACATTGGTCAAATTTCACATTTTCTGTCAGATTCCTTGCTTTTGCACTAGTGGTTTTTCTGACTGCCTTTTCTTTTCCCTCATGTTAGGTGACTTCCAGTCTTCAGCAATAGAGCTAAAACCCATTGGGTTTGGGTTTTTTTTTTAAACATGGTCTGTCTCCATTCCAGAGCCAGGTTTTAGAACCTGCACCATGCCTCCAGTGTTCACCTAGAGACTAAACAAAAGTGCCACCCTGGGCCAGTGTGTAAATGCCACAGGAGCTCCCTGAGGCTGCTCCAGTCACAAGCACACTTGGCTCAGCTCCTCCACTCTGCTGTGACAGACTGAGCATCCTCCCTTGAGTTGGATTTGAACTGATGGAACAATTCCATGCAAAGGACCTGGAACACCATCTGCCTCCTCCTGCTTCCAAGTGAACTGCAGCCATGGAGCAGAGCTGCATTTAGACCTAAGCCTGTTCTCACAAACCCCAGCCTTTGGGGCTGTACTTCCGATTCCCACCAGGAACAAAGGGGTTCTACTTGGGATTCTACTGCCAGGAAGTCTCCCACATTTTCAAGCAAGTAAGTGTTCATGATCATATTTCAGGATGACAGTCTAAACCAAGAGATGGCTAATGCAATTCAGGTTCAGTTGAACATATATCTCAACACAATTTAGGCAGGTAATTTTAAGATAACTGTTTTAAATCTGAAGAGAGTGGGGGGCAGAGCATATCTGAGCAATACTTGAATTCAATTGCAGTACTGATACAGTTGAACCAACTGTTTATTTACAATGATTCCTGAAAGTCAGCAGCCTGAATACACACCAATATAGCAGCAATTACCTGGTCTAGTTAATGATGCCACATCGCCTCTCTTCTGCAGACAAAGAATGATTGGTCAGAGGTCACTGCTTAAGTTTCTTGCACGAGGAAGAATAGTACGTGCAAACAATTGCTTGATTTAAAGAGATTAAATCATATCTACATAACAGCACTGAGAACAGCACAAAGTTGTATTGCTCTTCATGATCAGAAGCACATTTATCTTGCTTGTAAAGAGGACAGAAAGTTTCTTTGATGTAAATGTGCCTTTAGAAAGTGAGAACTGAAAACATTAATATAAAAAAGTCAAATAACTATTTCATGAAACTATACATATAAAAATTGAGTTATCACAACTAAAGCAGCAAATCAAAATCTGCTGAGGTTTTCTGGTATAACTAAAAAAAAAGTTAGTTTGTGTCCAAGTTCAGTAAGTCAAATGCTACCATTGACACAACAAAACTAAAACCCACAAGAGGAAATTGAAAAGTGCACAATGAAATTAATAAGTCTTGGATCAAGTATTTATGGAAAAATGGAAATGTTTGTCCGGTGGACTTGATAAGTAAGAATGCAAAGGAGGTATTAAAGTTTCTCTGCTCCAGGCTTGGCTTGCCGCTCCACGTAGAAGAGGATGTAGGCCTTGGCCTTGCCCACGGTCTCCTCGTCGGTCAGGGTTACAGTACTGTCGTTGAAGTGGAACCAGCGGCCCTCGTGCGCCGCGTACGCCGTGTAATGGCCTGAGCCAACGCTGTCGGGGCAGGGAGAGCGACAAGTCAGGGACACACACACCTCACTGGGGCACCTTCTCTTGGGGCTCAGGGACTGCCAGCAGCCTGAGGAAGGAAGGTACTCACAGCCCTCCACAGCAGATGCTTCCCTTTTTGAGCTGTGGGGCTCAAAGTTCTCCAAATTCAAGTTTTACAACACACTGTCTTGTCCCTACTACTGTTACTCTCAACAGACCTGTCCAGGGCTGGGACAAGTTAAAAGACTCCCAGTAACTTTACTTCAAAATATATGCCCAGTAGCCAGCCCTTTGGCATGCCTGTGAGCCTTCACTGCTAGGAAGTAGCAGGAAAAGTCATGGTGATCATCTCTTTCACCATGCCCATCTTCAGGCTGCAGTTGTTCCAAGCTTGCACATGCACTTCTTTAGCATAAATGCAAATGTACCTTCCAACATGAATAAAAGAGGAAAAAATACTCCTGATTTGTAGTAAGCATTTCAAAATGAGGCATTAATTTCTGGAAGGCGCCCTGACTCCTCCTCTTGGTTTAGGGCTTTTCACTTGTAGAGGCACTAGACTATTTTCATTTCATCTCACACATGTAGTCATTAACCCCAAAGGCTGCTGGGGGCATTCACAGCACTGACTCTATTGGATCAGTCTAAATTAATTCAGCTTAGCTCCCTGCCAGTTTATAAACTACAGCTTATTTCCCCCAGTCAAAACACATTCCCTAGGGACAGAAAGCCCTTCATGAACTCTGCATGTACCTCAGTGGGAGAAGGTGTGTGCCAGGAGGACAGGCTGGCTCCATGTACTCACCCTGAGCCGTGATGCACAACCACAGCCACCAGGTCATACAGGCAGCTCTCTGGGCCACTGTTTTCAGGCTGTGGTAGGAAAAACCAGAAAACTCTTCAAATCTCTACAGCACCCACTGTAACTTGCAATACAGATGAATGTCATGGAACAAATTCCTGCAGGAAGTGTCACTAAGTCTTACCTCTAACAAGTAGCATTTCATGTCTAGGCCTCGCAAAGGAAACTCAACATAGGTATCAACCTTGTTTCTCAGATATGCTGTCCAGTGAAAGCGTTTCAAGTGTAAGCATAGCACCTACAGGGGGACGAGTACAAAAGGTGTGTTAGAGGGGGCTGAACTCAGTGCTGGACACTGCAGCTTGAATAATGGCTTGAGCCATTATTTCCTTGGACATTTTGTCACACTGTTACTTCTCATGCTTACACAAACCTTTGGTAGTTTCTGAATCCAGAATTTTTTGGTGGACTTCTGTTTCTTTTTGCATTTGTGACACATATACAGCTCTGTCTCATCAAGTTCTTCCAGGTCTGTAAAACTGCGAAGACAATCTAAAAAAAGCAGATACATCAAGTGAGTTTTGTAACATGAAATACAACAAATACAGCAATAGAGGTGTGCTCATGTGCTGCAGTCATTGCAGTTACATCCATCTGAGCAGCAAAAAAGCTGTGTAATAATGTTTTAATACAGTAACATAGTGTAACATGCAACCTTCCCTGTCCCTGAAAGCAGCTAGAAGTAGTTTGAAAGAATGAAACAGACATTCACAGAAACTCCATCTTTCAAACAATATTCCATCCAACATTCAGCACAACTGCTTTCAAACAAAGAAAAATTACTTTCTAACATAGAATATTCAACTCTGAAAGCTTGTTTGGCTTTAGATACACAAAGTGAACGGACACAACAACAGGCTTTTGTTGAATATTTCATGATTTTCAGCAAGTATATTCACAAATCTGTAAAAATTAGCATCCTGTAAAAACCAAGGTCAGTAACAGCACTGCTGCCCAACGTGCTGGACTGCACTGATGTGCTTTAAATGCAGAACCCCCAAGAGCCACCCTCACTGTGGGCACAGGCAGATGCTCCCAAGGACACAGCCCTAGCAAACACCCATAGGCAACACTGCAGATCAGTGGTTGGGAAGAGTGAAATACATTAGAAATACTCTGACCAGAAAGAAAATCCTCCTAGGCCTGGGCTGATTTCATTAGCCAAGCTCTTACCTCGTAGCGTGCACATTGGTCCACTCTCTTGGTTTTTAGTACGTTTATTTCTGAACTGACTTGGAATATCTAGCGAAAGGTCTAGAAAAGCAAGGGTTTAAAAAACAAAATTAGGGCTGAGTAGAACAATGCCTGGTCTCTTTAGGGCAAAACTCTGGGTCTGTCATGTGACATCTAAATATATCAAGCTTCAGATTTATTTTTCTGCTCTAAGTCACACGGTATTTGTAACACTAGAGACACCTTACCTAGGAATGGGTCAAACTTTCTAGATTCAGTCCCACATATTAGGCAGTTGACTTCATTTTGAAGAATGCCTCCAAAAATGGCAGTGACAACAGTAGACGCTCCATTTCTAGACAAACCACATAAGAGAAGTACAGTCAGCCAGAAAGCCTGAGCTCAATTCCCAGCACCTGTCCCAGGTTTGGTGCTCACACCTCCCACTGCCGGGCAGAGCCGATGGACCAGGGACTGGGTCGATGGACCAGTGACCACTGCAGCTGCCCAGGGGCACATCACACCGGTGTGGTGGCTACACTGCTTTATCTTGGACCTAAAGAAAGGGTGAATTGTGGTGCTCTAAGCAGATGCTCAAAGTGCCAGTGTTGTGGTGCAGTTGGGTGCATTTCTATAGGGGAGCTGTACCTGACGCTCGCACAGGTCCCAGGATTTTAACCTTGTAAAATTAAGGCTTTATCTGAAACAAAAATTCTTTCTTAGGTAGGTCAAGCATATTTTTGTTTTAACTCTACACCCTTTCTTACATGTGCATTTGACTTCTTTGAGCACTTCACTGCCAACGACAGCTTAAGTTGTATTAAGACATGATAAACAATGTGCAATATCAGCGTTGTTCCCTAAGCTTTCATTACTCTCCTACTTAATTTTTTTAGCAGATTATGTAACAGGCCTGCTTCTCCTAGTCCATGTTAAAAAACACGCAAAACCAAAGTTTAAGCTACGTTATTATACAACTCCTGACCTTGCTACTTTGTGCTCACAGACCCAACACTAAGGCTTGCAGCAACCTGTGTTCCTTCCCTGCACTCCACCTACATCTTTATAGCTCATCTGAAGGCTTCCTGAGCAGGAGGAAATAGCTCCTCAAATAGACTGGTGCACAAGAAGAGACCATTCACAGCCTATTTATTACTTTACTGGAGGCATTAACCAGAAGGGCAGCTTACCCCACCTCACTGTGCATTTGAACAGCCCTTCTCAAGGCAAATTTACAGTAGATAGGTGAACAAAGGTTAAATTCTCCTTGGATTTTGACATTCAAAATGCTGACAAAACAAAACCTGTTTAGATTTCAAATACATGTCAATTCTACAAACATTTTAAGAGTCTTCGGGGGGATTTTTAAGCATCAGCAACACAACAGAAATGCACAGTCTGAACTCTAGGCTTTCCCTAATGAAGCATCTATAAAACCCTGCATCTCAGATCTGCTTCCTCTGTCCTAATCAGTACAGAAGGGAAAACTCGAACTCAAGTTTTCTGTAGGGAATTAGGGACCAAATGTGCAGGCTGATCTGACAACTTTCCTTCCTGAAGCAAATAAAAGGTTTTCTCTCTGTGAGAGTTTCAATCTGAGAGAAAACACAGCTGGGACAGAGTTCAGAAACAACAGTATTTTGAGAAGTACAGAAAGAGGAGTGAAACACAGAAACTACTCCTGTTTCAAGGTACACAGTAGCATGAAAAGCAAAATTATGCACAAAAAAAGCACCAACTGTAACTGTCAAGTGATACACAAATTATAACAAGATCATGTGCAGGAAAACTGACTTCAAGCTCTAACTGCACCACTCAGTCATTAATCCAGGAGGTCTGCTGACAATTTAAATCCCGAAATCCTTGGCCATCGTTTCTGCTCCTGCAGCAATCAGGCTATCTATCACCCTGAGACAATGATACTGTCTGGGGAGAAGAAAGAATTCTATGGGGTATAGAAAATACAGGTTTTTTATTTCTGAAAGACTAATGAATTAAAATGTCCTTACAACTTAGCCTGTATGCTCACTCACACCTCTGAAAACTGCTGATCTAAGATACTTCCTTTTGGAAGGACACAGATCCTACACAATGCTCATCTTTATAACCTGCACCTTTACACTGCCTAAAGTTAGAGGCACTAAAGAAAACTTAAACCAAGGAAGAGTGAATCTGAAATTTCAGAGCCACCCCATGCAGACCCCTGCAAAGGCATGAAGGCTTTGAAGAGATTAAAAACCACTTCTTACATGCAACATTTGTTGCTTGCTGACAGATTAGAATTTTCTTGCAAGATGACTGAACGTGAAACACCATTGAAGCCACCCTGGAGTTCCAGGTGTAGATGGTCCAAAAGGTAACGCATGAACTCGTGGGCATCCTGTTGCTGGTATCCCCTTAAGACAAAAGGAAACAACAACAAAATTGCTTTAGAGGTAACACGCATCAAGCACCAGGGTCACAGGAAAAAACCTTTGCTTGTTTAATCATACTGAGCAGACTTTCCATATGTGCTTGGTACCAAGAAAGTTTTCCAAGTAGCCTCTGGAAAAGCACGGCAATGTCCTGACAAATTAAGTGACTTTGGTCCTTTGCAGCTCACCCTCTCTGTACACCTCTTTTTGAGAATGGAGAAACCTTTAAGAATACCCAATTTAGATAGGAAAACACCAGGGAGCAGCAGACACCTGCCATGTGCTCACACACTGAGCTAACAGAGCTGCCACATTGTGAACTGGCCTCGCCAGCCCCGCCTGTGCCAGGGGCACCCCAGGACTGTGTCCCTGTTAACTGAAATACACAGTGGATGGTAGCAGTGGCTTCTCCTCTGCCTCCTTTGGTACTGACTGTGTTTGATTTGGACCTCAGCAGAACTGCTTTGAATCTCAGACAGGGCACTATTTCTCCCTACTTTGAATCTGCCACAGATTAAGGTCAATATATTGTAATCTCAAATGTGGTAAGATTCAAAAGAGACACCACAAAATGTATTGTTCATGTGGGATGCAGAGTCAGTATTTCTGAGTGCTTCTCATTCAGTCACTGATCCCACTCACTGTGGCAGGTACAAGTGTTTGCTTGTCTGTTTGTTCCCCTCCTCACCAAAGGCAGGAATTTAGTCTCTAGGTTTGTTTTCCACATGCACCTTTCAGCACCAATATGAAGTCTGAAATAATTAGGACGAGACCACCATTTCTTCTAAGATGAGATCTACAGCCATGCTCAGAGTTGCACACCTCCACTGCATAACTCACACACCATTTTCTGGGAGAGGGAGGTAATGGTGGGGTATTCAGAGCATCTCTTGAGCATTTGGATTTGGTAGGACAGGGCTCCAGACTCACATGTGCTGTGCCATCAGCAGCAACGCTGCTCAATCACCATTATTACTTCACCACTAACAAACCTTACCGAAAAGAACAGAGAAGCCATCAGGATAAAATGTGCCTTTTAAGTTATTTAAGCTAAATCATGGATCAAATTCAACAAATAACTGCTGTTCACTTGCCATTAAGCGGCACACTGAGAGCAAGCAGGAAAGGATACATAGTGAAACACTGAAAGCTCTGTGCAACACTGACAGAAGTACGTGCAGGTCGTTGTAGGCCAAGCTACAGAAATCCCTGCACAGCAAGAGCTGGCTGCCCCTCTTCCTCCTATCCATTCTTTCAAGCTGTTTTATCAGGCCTCCCCTTTTCCACCTCACTACCCCACCTGAGTGCTGGCAATAACTGTCAGATAGGAATGTCTGGGAAAGAAAAACAAATGTGTTTTTAATGCAAGTGCTCAGGGGAGGGAAAATCCTGTAAGATTCATGGCAGAGCACCCAGAGGAGGAGAGAAACGAGAAGGGACTCGGTGCAACAGAAATATGCAACGTGAGGCTGACGTGCTTAGTGAGAACACAGATACGTCCTATCAAAGTACTGCTAGGAGATAACAGAGTAAAAATAACTCTTTTCACCTTGTAGGATTACAGTAATGCTTTCTTTCACCAACAGCTTTGAAATAAATCAAGGAGTCTGTATATAGACACATGGGAAGCACTGCCTACCTTTTACAACAGAAAACCCAGCACAC
The DNA here is from genome assembly GCA_013397815.1 of Aleadryas rufinucha. Lineage (NCBI taxonomy): Eukaryota > Metazoa > Chordata > Aves > Passeriformes > Aleadryas > Aleadryas rufinucha. Next base: position 19,842 of record VZTH01012277.1, read on the forward strand.
AGAAACACTGCTGTGCTTCAACAGGTCACAGTCCTGTACAGCCAAAACCAGGACTTATTGTCCCAAAGTTGCAAAATAATTATACATTTGTTAAAACAAAGTAGCAAAACCGAACTCTGCTTCAAAGCTGGATGCTAATTGTGCACAACTTTGAAGTTGCTGAGGTAACACAGGATTTGCTTAAGTTCACTGAATACAGATTTCTTCAATAACCCCATAAGCAACCACATTAAACAGCTGAAGATTAAATTTATGGAAAGTCTTTGCTTCAGACACCTTTTCGACATGAATTTCCTCATAAAAGAGCTTGGCACGCTTGCTCTGCAACAAATAAACCTTGGGAATCATTCCACATTGTTGGCTGTGCTCCTGGTGCACGTATTTATACTTGCATACAAGTATGCTAATTATAGATGGAAAATTCTTTGGATTTGTTAAAAAGCATAATTATAGATATAGATCTTTAAAAGGACACGGTGATATGGACAAAACACTGTTTAAAATAAATTATGATGTTAAAGCCCTTCAGCAAAAAGCAGAGTTACTCTGACAGTCTGTTTGTGTAACAAAACTGATGTCCATCCTCCTGAAGCAATTCAGTTCAAGCCCACCCCCAACACTCTTTTTCCCAGTGGCAAGAGGACAGGATATAAACAGGACCAGTTACCAGGAAAACAGAGCACACTATTTATACAGCAGTAAATCAGCAAAACACAGATCTTGCAACTCGGCATGAGGCTGCAGAACTGCCCTGGCATGCAGCACAACAGCAGTGAGGGAGCAGGACCTGCACAGCAGCAGGAGAGCCCAGAGGCCCTGCAGTTGTGCCTGTAGTAACTACAATGGCATTCTCTGCTCCCTGCTGCAGTGTGAGGCAGAGGGACATGGAGGGCAGCAGCAGTTGTTTTTTCTATAACCCTCCTCAGGGAGAGCAGCACTCACAGTCCTTTAACAACTGAAATCTCGTTGGACTAAAACAACTGAACCCATTTCCAGCTGCTCCTCCCCTGCCCCACCACTTCAAGCTCCATGAGCACACCCCAAAGTGGCTGCTGTGCTGCTAGCAGGCTGCTGGCTCCATCCTCCTTCCACACGTCCGTCCATCCGCCTTCTCCTCCCCATCTCCCAGGGAGCACACAAGACAGACCTGGAATTTCAGCATCATTAGCTTTTACAAGGTTCAATTAAGCACTGAACAAATTCAAATTTTCTCCCTGGATCGTGTGGGAGTGGGGACTTGTTAAAAGCAGCTGACACTATTCTCCATATGAGTTCCCTTATTCATTAATCGTGGATGTGCTCCCAGAAAACTGGGAATAAAAAGGGAAGAGGGAGAAGCCCAACAAACAGCACTTTTTCTTTTAAAAGCTGTGATAGCATCCACAGTGCTGAAAATTTGCTTGAGGAACTTCAGTGAACAGGTTCCTCACTTGGTCTAACAAGAATTATAGAGAAGACTGTAATAGGGAAACTGGTCACAGACATTAGGGATGATGTTTGTTTGCCCATAATGTTTTGGTCACTGCTTGCAACTACTGGTGTTAAACTTCCTTGATTCTCCTAAGCCAAGTGAAACATAACTGGCAGTGGGAAGAACAGAATAAACAGATTTGTGGGTTTGGGTTACTCATTGAGCAGATGTGTTCACAGCATCTTTTCAGCACTGCTGGAGATACAACAGATAAGAGAACATCTTTACTATCTGAGAACATGGAGCAACTTACCTTAATCACAATATATCCTAACAGCTTTCAGTGCTCCTTTGAAAGAGGTTCGGGGGCCAGGACAGGGAGACCTTGGAGAGGAACGATACTTGGGTTTACTTGGGTAACCTTCTTTTTCCCTTTCTCTTTATCGTCTGTTTTGTCAGTATGGGCACAAAATGCTTATTATGCACAAGATTTTTCTCTTACAGCCCTTATTTCATGTCCAGCTGGTGGCTAGAGAGAGAATCAAGGAAGTTTCAGCCAGTAGGTTTGCATTTAGGCCTGTAGGTGCTGTATCTTTTTTAATCTGACTACATCACTTTCTTACTGCAGCCAAGCCTGGGTTCTGTCAACACCCTGCACTTGGCACTTACCTACCAGTCAATAGCTTGATTCTTTGGGAGCACTGGCTCAGAGGTACAACTACCACTTTCTCATGTGAGATCTCTGTCCTCTCTGACACTGCTACATGTGGTAGAAGGGCAGAAGGAAAAAGAGAGCACTACTGACGAACACAAAACTCTTGATCAAAGCAAAGATCCTTTTCCAAGCACATTTGTAGGCATACAGAAAGCTGCATAGAGTGCATCGTGTGGATGCAGCCATTTTAGAATAGGACACCAGCCATATGTGGTTGCAATCAAGAATATTGTTAGTTTTTAAAAAAACTTACCTAAAATTTGGCATTATTTTCCAAACAACGTAAAATAAAGACTCTGGACTAAATGCAGTTTGGCTTCCTTGCCATAAAGCACAGAGTGTCTTTCTGAATTCTTCCACAAGTGAACTGTAAAGAAAGTAAAAGCTGGTGTTTAATGTGAGTTTGTGTTACAACCCTTAGAGGTTTACTTGTTCAATGGTACAAGTATCAGAAGTTAGCTGGGTTAAGACTGTAATGGCTGGGTAAACATCCTTTCCAGTACCTTCAAAGATTTTATATCCAAAATCCTACCCATAATGTTGAGGACACACAGCTTAGGAAAATTACATTTCAGATGTTCAGGACTCACGTGAACACCTATGCACTGTTTGCCATCTTAGTGCAGACTCTGCTAACATCACCCCTTTAACACTCACTCAAACAACCTACAGATCATCAATCACTTACTCCTCAATTTTTTTGCAGTAGTAGCAGTATGTTGACTTGCAGTCACATCCCCATGGCCCCCTATTTTGGCTGGAATTCAGTAGCATGATGTCTGTAGCACATATAAATAGGACTTCTTAACATGGTTTAACGTGTTACACTCCAGCATTACCCAATGCATGTGACTGCCTCTCCCTGCAGCAGCAGACCTGCAACAGCAAGCTGCAAGCGATCCAAGTTTCTTTCTTTGTAGACAACTGTTCTTCCATGACTCTGTCCCCTGTGAACTGTACAATATCAGAAGTGCACAGTGGCCCCAGCAGTCCACATTTGCTGTTTCCTGCCCAGCTCAGAGCTCACAAGGCACACACAGCTTACACATTGTTATCTCCCTGGCTCCTGGTGTGGTAAGTTCGCCGCCCTGCCGTCTTCCCATTCCTCAGCTCCACCGCAGGCAACTCTTTGAAGTAACAGCAAAACTGCTGAATATTACTGGAAAAAAGGAAATAAGAATGAAATCCTTAAAGGGCAGAGAAAAAGGAGAATATTATGTATTCTGGAGCTTGTTCTTTTAAATGCATAAACACCACTTCAGGCAGTGACAGAGGATGGCAATCACAAACAGTTCAAGAGACAAAAAATACTGTAGCAAACACTCATCTTCTGTAACTAACTGAGCAGATCTGAAAATATCATTGTCATCCCAACTTCCTAAAATAATTACATTTTGGCTCTGCTTTGACTAAGAGATACCCTGCCAGACTGAGCTATCATTTCCTACCAACCCAGACTGCATCTGCTGAGGAAGTTAACGCATTTCACTGGCCTCGGCAATGAAGGAGCAGTCTCCTGTTCTGCCCAGGACACGGCAGCTTTCCTCTGGAATGCTGCACCACAGGATGTGCCTCACACCACGAAACACTTCATCAACCCACATACACCCACTCCTGCAAATCCAGGCACCCTTCTGTCCAGGGGGAACTTGCCAAATTCACCTGCCCAATGCTACAGCACACAAGCCCCCTGAGAGGGGTGGGAGAGCTGTGGAAGGTACCTGAGCGACTGAAGGATTGCGTTCATGAAACAAGTGTTCCCCAGGTTCCGAAGGCCTGTGGCACAAAGGGCAGTGGTGCTTCCCTGCAATGACAGCAGTTAGGTTAAAGGAAGATTTATCATTGCTCCACCACTTCCCTCCCTCCAGAGTCATCACTGTTGGATCAGCACAGATTTAAACAATAACCAACTACACTGAGGGCAGCTGCAAAGCCAAAGCAACCACCTCAGCAGCTCAAACTGCCTTAAAGCTCCATCTTGACGTGAAAACTGTTTCTTACTCATGCCTGTCAACAGAAAACTATACTACATCTTTTCCTGTGCAAATAAATCTAGAATAGGACAACACAGAGTTAATCACAGGCTCTTACTGCCAAGGATTTGTGTGTAGGTATGTTAAATATTCACACTCCAGTAGTGCTCAGTGAGAACTGGACAGCAATTTCCCTACGGTGCCTTTGAAAAACCAAAGTACCAATCCTCATCCATCTTTTCCCATATGTCTAATATGCACAGTGTGGCCACCTCCACATTGTTTTTAAGTCACCAGCACTAGTCTGAGACTCAGTGGGGTTTGTGGTGCCCAGAAGGGTTTTTGAAAGGCAAGACAACAGCATTTATCTGGGAAATAAACAGTCAAGTTAGACCGTGCAAAGACAAGGCAAAGTGTTGAAAAAAGAGAAGCAAAATACACACCATTTCCAGCCTAGAACAATGAACCCACAGATGAGCTTGCTTTTTGTCAAATTATCTCCAGGGTGGGTGGGGAGGAAAGGGAAGAGAAATGTGGACAATGTTGCATTTATGATTCTAGAATCTGCAACACTTGGACACATTCCACTGTCTACAAAATACTGGAAGTTCATCAAATTTCTGGGCATTCTTTATTGTTGTAACAGAATTTAAAAGCTGGGCTATCTTTTAGTATCAAAAAGTGCAAACACCACAGTGTCCTGAGCATATTCTTTTCTCACTCTTGCCCCAAGTGCCACAGCACAGCACTAATGCACACAGCAGTGCCCTGCAGTTCTAGATAACGATTCAACATGCCAACAATAAAAAGATAATTTGTTGTTAGAGGCAATATTGAAGTATTAATAAAACTGGCAAAACAGCACAGAGCAAGAAGAATAAAAGCAGTATTTAGTTCACGCTTTCTAATTCTGTCTTCTCCTTATCTAAATGTTGCCTGGAATTCTCCTTCTGGTTTTTACTGGCTTTGAGTTTTCCAGACAATGATGCTGTGTACTGCTACAGCAAGAAAGCCCCACTATTTCTCCCAGGCTTCCTCAATCTCTGCAAGACTGGCACAGTACAGGAAGCATAAACAGCACATTCAGACAACCCTAAACTGACTGTAGTAGTGCATTTTTTAAAGCAACTAAACCCCTCCAGACTTTGCCAAACAGCAACTGACTGCTTTGCTCCACCCCAGGCTCCTATTCCCATCCTCCTGGGCAGTTGTTCCTATGGCTGAAGGAGCTGCTGCTCCAGCTCCCTTTGGTGACACTGCTGTCCCACAGCCCAAGAGCTCTGCTCCATCTCTCCTTCATTTTCCCAAGGGTGAAAATGAAGCAGTTAAATACAGCTGGGTCAGTATCTCCCCTCTCCACCCTCAAAATCTGGGAGAAATTATGAAAATTAGAAACTCCCTTAATCCAATCTGTGCAAAACAGTGACATCTGATTTGGGACATTCTTTGTCTGGAAGAAACTATGCTGCCCTTCAGCCATCTAGCCAGGGCTGGATCCTCCTCTCCCAGGTGCTGTTCTGCAGATCTGAAGTTAAAATAGCAGGAAAATGAAATGAGGAGAAGAAAAGCTTAAAAATTAGTCCATGGTTTCTCTTGAAAGCAAGTTTTACTCAGCTCTCTTAAAAAACTGGTAACATTTTTCACTTTTTTCTAACAATTATTCTCAGCCTCCTCTCAAAAGAGTGCACCTCCTTCTTTGTCTTCTGCACCTGGGGGAATAAAAAAATAAACAAAAAATACAAAAGCCCCTTGCTTACTCAGAAAAGAAAAGCTCCATCCTGACATGAAACCCTTCTAAAGCGCAGGGAAGCTCACAGTGTACATCAACAGAAATGCAGCAGAGCACCAACCATGCTTGTGTGTGAAGGGGCTTTTCTAGGTGTGTGCCCAGAAGATGCTGAAGTGCACCAAGCAGAATTTGGGTCTGGGCCAACTACAAACCTCAGCAAGTTTACAAAAACCCTTTAAACTCACTGTACCATCTGTTGTACTTACATTTACTTTCAATAACTTGCTGTTCAGAGATGAGTTTTCCAATAGTTTTCTTTTCCTATGTCTGTCTGATGTAAAGGCTGAACTGTTGGAAAGCAATTTGAAGAGGTTATTTACCACAAAACCAAAGTATTGTGTGGAATGGACCAGAGATAATCAACTCATGTTAAACAGAGTGATTCCATCTGTCACCAATTGTCGCTGACAGCAAACAGGCTCCCAATTGCTGCAGAGTCTGAAAATGGGCTGCACCTCTCTCAGGGCACAGCCCCAGGCCCACCAGGGAGTTAATGCAGGATGTTCTGCCCAGGGATGGGTGCCCTCAAGAGTGGCCTCATTAGCAGCTACTTGTCATCTAAAATATTGATCTTTTTCCTAGGTCAAAGAAATAAGAAAATTCTGTCGGGAGAATTGCCTAAGCCTTTAAGAACAGAACTTCAAAAAAATCAGGACAAAGTTAAGTTCCCAAAAGTCAAGAATATGTGGAATGTTAGCACTTGTGTATTATGGCTGACTTCTCTTACTTAAATAAAAATACATGAAATTGTAACATTTGTGTAATGCTAAGTTACAAAAATAATCACTTCTTCTTTTGCACATCAGTGTAAAGTAATGGCCCCTCAATTAAACCAGTTGATGATTTCTCTCTAATTTGACAGTGAAATCATAGTTTGTTTCAGGATTTGGGGTTTTGGTTGGTAGGTTTTTGCTTTTTCTTTCTTTTCTTTTCTTTTTTTTTTTTTTATTTAAAAAGCCCTCCAAACACTCAAAAACCACCATTAGACAGAATGGAAGCCTGCACAGTATCATTTACCTCCCAGAAAGCTGGATCTCCTGGACGTTTCCAAAATACTGATGTGCGCTTCTCACTATGCTTAAACATCTCCACATCTCATTGTGTGCTTGACAAGGCCATCAAAAGAGGATGGACAATAATTAAAATATTAATATAACCTACCAAGTAATAGATACACTTAGGGAGGATGCAGACACTTCCCCAAATCACAGCAACTTCCTAGCAGGAGTCCTGTTTGAACTCGGGGCCCTCCTGATGTATTTGGAAGCGCTGAATGCACACGTATTCCCGCCTGGGGTTATGTAAGATGTTCAGGCAAACTGTGCAAGCACTCTTTGCTCTCTAGGACTGGCAACAGCACACACATCACCCAGATCAGATTATCTGCTTTCCAGTGGAACAGCACCAGACAGAGGCAAAGGAAAAAACGTCTCTTCTGTACAGTTCCAAGTTCATAAGCCCTCTTAATCTTTTTGCTAGCAAATCAAACTACGCAATTAATATGAAGACTACTTCCACCTGCACTTTTGCTTCAGTTTCTCTGATAAAAAAGCTTATTCTGTTTTTTTGACAAAGCTATGACAACACTGTTTGTTTCATTCTGAAAAATCTCTCTCATTTCTATGGAAAAAGACAGGCATAATTGTTTAGGTAGAAAGAAAGTTAATTGATATCTAAATTCCTGCATCACCATATGCTGCTTCTGCAAGATTCACTGTATAAGAAACAAGACATGAGATCAATCAAATCCATTTGTTCTGCACCTCTGCTTCTCAGTGATGAAAAGGTTTTTAAACACACAGTTTAAAGACACAGAAGGATTAAGACACATGTAATTAGATCCATATACACATATGAAACAAACACCACTTAAATGATGCAGTATATTACAAGTCTGCTCAAGGCAGTCTGGATGCAAACAAAGCACTTACTTTTCCAAGTTCTGTAGGTGCTCTCTGACCTTCTGTACCAGGCCCAGCTTGGTATCATTGACTACAAAATCATCACAGCGATAACTGCAAGAAAAACATTTTTCAGAATATGCAAAGCACCTCAGTGAAGCAGATCAAATCACACAGGCCTAGGCGTGGGAAGCATCAAAGCGAAAGATTATGAGGAGCACTGGGGAGCACACTGAGCTTAGCTCCCTCCAAGAGCCCCCATCCAGCAGAAGAGGGTACAGGCAACATCTTATTACATGGTTTTTCTTCTAGTTTAGTTCTTTATTAGAAATCAAAAGCATGATACATTGCCTGGCCCAAGGCAGAATTCCAGCTTAACAAAAACTCAAACAGTGCAACCAAAAGCAGACTCAGTAGTCTATCCATAGATTCATCAGAAAAGACCAACTGACACCTGCTAAACAGAATACAAAGCTTTTATTAATTTTTGAGCTATTTTAACATTGTAAAGTTATCACTGAAACCTGAAGCGCTGAACAGATACACACAAAACATTGAACTCTGTGCTAACGAAAAAACACCAGGGAAGATGGACTAAGAGATCACTTGAGTTTTCCAAAATCAGGCCAGAAGTCTGTGGCAACTTGCACCTCATGCTTAACCACAAATATCACTCCATCACTCATCAGTTTCTATACATACTGTGAAGTGTCAAATTACAGCTTCAAATTTTGGCAGGCAAGTGAACACGTCCTCTGAGGAAAACTAACTTTGGATATGTTTAATACCAGAACTGGAGCTATGTCTCTCCTTTTCCCTTTGGCACAAGAGCGACTCAAATGCGAAATACATCATCATCACCTCAGGCTACTCCTCTGCTGGAGCAGATCCACACTTGCTTCCTAATTTAATGAAGCTACTGACTTCAGGCACAACTGGAATTCACAACACTCTTTGTTGCATAAATCTGCAGTATTGCCAGTGTTACTTTGAACACTACATTCTTGAAAAGGCTACAGAGTTGAGAAAGTGAAGGTCCTTGCCACTGAGCAGAGTCCCTAAGATCAGCCTGCTCAGGACCTCTGACTTTTGCCTCCAAGAAGAGAAATTAATATGGCTCTCAAGACATCCAAAAAATGCATGCAGCAGTTATGGGTACTTACACAAAATCTAGAAATTAGTAAGATTACCAGTAATGGATTTTTTTTTTTACATTTTTAAAGATGGCCACAGATGACCAAGTTAGTTTGGGAGGGGGAAGAAGTCTGTTAATGTGCTTATTTTTCATGAGCCATGTCTCAGGTAGTCCTTGTCAGCTTTTTCAGCCATCTACAACGACCTAATGAGGTGCTCCCGCATTTGCCACTCCCACAGGACACGAGGCTCCCAGGCCAACCCTCAGAGCAGCCCAGCCCAGCCAGCTCAACACCCAGAGTGGGACCCTCCTGAGCAGGGGCACCCTGGCTACACCGGCACAGTTTCACTGCTACTAATGCTGGAGTAGCTACTGTTGATAAAGCAGGGAATGGAAGCAAATATAAACTCACTGAAAGCCTCTATCAGAACTTACTGCTGAAAGATGATTTAATTGCTCCCATGCCCTGAAGATCACATTAACCTTATTTTCACATACCAGTTTAGCACTTGCCCCAAGACGGAAGAATAAAACCAAATACATCAGTAAATGTCAGGGTCCTTCCAACACTGGAAAAGTAATTGTAAGTTTTACTTAGAATCAAGACAAACATCTTCTATTTCTCTTTTTAATGAGCAGGTTTTTTAAAGCAGCTCTCTTGCAACACTGAGGATTCAGCATTACTATTAGAAATAACAGCATTACTTCCAATCTATTTTGGATAAACCAAGTAAACAGAGTGAGAAGTAGTTTATGTTTTAGTAACTTAAATTTGCTAAGCCCACACACCTTAAGGGTAAACTGCTGAGAAATTACATCCTATATGTGAAGCTGGCATTCAAAACAGATGCTCAATTTGTGATCCTCAGGATTATCACAGCAGCTCTACAATACCCTTTAACAGCAACGGCACAGAACAAATTCTATACCTTGCAGAGGGTCCCTAATATGGCTCAGCACAGTATTTTCCTCTATACTCTCTATTTTTAGTACCTCTGCTACCTCCAAGGCCTGGTCTCTGCTGGCCTCATTTGCTTCTAAAATGGCAGTGAGCCAGTGAATGTATGCACTGCTCTGGGAACACGAGTGCTTAGTGCTGGTACAGTGCTTGGGAGGGACAGAACTTTGTGCTGTGTTTAAAAGCCCTGACTAGATCTGAAGAATTTGAAGGATAGGAAAAATTAAGAAAACCCAGGTTTCCTTAGTTATGCCAACACCTTATATGAGTAAACAAAGAGCTCAAGTTTTACTATCTGCATAAAAGGCTTTTTACTCTTCTTATTTTTGCTGATTGTAGAATGCAAAATAATAGCACTAAGCAATCTCATTTTCCAACGCTCATGGCACCAGCACAGTAAGTCTGGTTTGTTTTTAAAAGAGAACCATCCTCACAAAGACTAAAAAAGAATTTTCCTAAGCCCTTGACAGTTGGTTATTTTTACACCTGCCACGTACACACAAACCCCCTAACACAACTGTGTCCCTTTAAGGGATAACAAGGAGGGTAATGGGTGAGAAATCTGACCTGCAAACTGTGTCTGGGATTAAATGAACACAGGAAACATATTATGCAAATATATAAACAGGGCAGCCCTTCTTCTTCTGTGCCAACTGTCTGTGCATTAGCACAGAGAAAACCAATTTACAGGAGTCCTCTTTCAGGAAAGCAGGGTACTTACACATATCGTTTTACTTCTCGTGCACAAAGAACCAACTAACACAGCAGGAGAAAGCATCCTACAATAGTTTGAAGACAAAAAAGATCTGTACTTCTTGCAAACTCTTTGTGTGTAGTACTTTAGAACTAACTGAAAGGCTGATTACCTCCAAAAAGTGGAATTCAGGACTCTCTTTTTCTCAGCAGTTAAGATCTCAAACGTAATTTTGTCTGAGGGTTTAGTATTGCATCTATTGTCTCAAAAGTGACCAAAGAATCAAGAAGAGAGTTGTGCTCTCATAACAAATAAAATATTAACAAATTCTGTCAATTTTTCCACTGTTAAGACTGAGCAGATGAATAGGAGGACAGAGTAAACAAAACCCTCTGGAAGGACTGCAGGACAGGTTATGACATGGCCAAAGGAAGGCAAAGGATCACATGCTGCCTTCTTAGAAAGCCCATACAGGCCTGTTCACTGCTATTATCATGTAAGCCAAGGAACACAGTAAATCGGGATCCATAGGATAAAAATAAAATAAGAGTATTCTACTCAACTTCATGCAGTAAACAGAACTGCAAAAAAAAATATATAAAAGCCAACACTGCATCAAAAGATCTCCATTATTTTTACAGTAGAAATAAAATTCAATTAAGTCTTAGGATGGTATTTGACTGACTTTCAAATTATTGAGGCAGCCCACACCAGTAGCATAAAATATTCATTTTTACATAAAAGTTCACTTAAAAGAACCACCATGGCACAAACTTAGCACTGTCTACTGGATTCATGTCCACACTGAAGCTAACAAACTGCCTTTTCAAACTCACTCTCCACAATAGCTAATTATGTCTCAAATTTACCCAACTATTTGCTTTAACTGGCACCACTATTTGGCAGCAGCCTCCACAGTACTACCCAAAATAAAGGGGGAAAACTTGATCTGAATGCCTTCTGCTTCATCTTTAAACTCCTGTGCTCATTTCAACTGGGTGCAGTAACAAATTCAAGTATCTTTTTCTGATTACCATGTAGGAAAAACCTGAAATATCCTAAATGAAAGCAAAGCTAAACTGCTTTTGAAACTTGTTCAGCTTCACATTAGCACAGGAGTTATAATTTGCTGGTGAATTACCCACAACAGGAACTCCCCAAGGCAAAGCTGCCTACAATTAGTTCCAGTTCATCCATAGATGACTCAGCCTCGACTACAGCAGAAAAGGCGTCACATGCTGAACTGCTTCTCTTGTGTGCTACCACAAACACGTGCCTCCCCAGGTGCAGGTCTGCCTGCCCCTCACCAGCACAGCTGGGGGCACTAACAGATCCCACAGCCCCCAGTCTGGCTGCTGGCATTTTGCAATGCCCACACAGTGTTTGGGATAAGGTCAGCAGGATGCTGCTGTAGCTCATCAAGCCTCAGCAAGCTGAGAACACTATTTGTCATAATGGAGATATAATCAAGACTTCAAATACCCTGCTAAAATTCCTCCACAGATTATTACCTTCAGAATGACAAGACGACAGGGCATATTCGAACAAAACAAAAAGCCACAACATAGAACTCAGCTGCTAGCAGTATTAACTGGGAAAGTGAAACTAGCTTCCCACAGCTGCTGCCAAGCTGGTAACCTGTGCACGTGTATCCCTAAGGAAACTTGTCTGTTTTCTCATGTATTCACATAGCAGCAGATAAAAATGCTGGTCATTAAAATAAAATGCAAATAAAAGCAAAATTCCCCTACATCACAAAGCTACTCCAACCTTTCTTCTATGTTTAAATGCCTACAGCTGCTTGCACCATCTGAGCAGCTTTTGAGCTGCTCCAAACAACATTTCTTCAGGTGAAACCACTTAGCTGAGGTTTTACTTGCAGGGGATAAATGCATGTGTTACAGAAGCACTCCTCATAAAACTGGATATCCAAACTTCAACAAACAGATTTTTCCCTGATGAAGTACCCAAAAGACACCCAACTGTTCAAACAAAACACCCATTAGAGGAGCTACATACCCAGTAATTTTACAATACCATAACAAGGATTTCCCTGAGATTTACACTGCTCAAATCCTGCACTGCCACACTGCACAAGTAACAACAGACAGGAAACCATGAAGCACCTGCAAATGGGGAAGCACCTATCAACAGGTTTGCTTAAGGGGGAAGAGGATGGAGGATGCTGAGGCAAAAAGCAGTGCTTTCCACTGACTCCCAGCCTGTGCCCTCTGGGGAACAAGGTCAGTGGGGAATCCAACATTAGCAGCAGCAATATTAAGTTTCCCTAAACAGTGCTTATCACACTCCAAGAACCCCACAGAATGAATCAGCCCAGACCACTGTGCTGTTTAAAGAAACATTTCTGATTCTTCTCCTTACTCCTGCCAGAGACTTGATGCTGCTTCCCAACAGGAGCCATCACTTTCCCAGACTCACAGAAGGTACATACACAAACTCAACTCGAGTTCACATCTCTTGGGCAGGAACTACAGTGTAATACTTTACTTTCTGAATCCTGACAAATAAAGGATATGTGAAAGGCTTCCACCAGCTTGATGGAAGGAGTAACTACAATCAAACAGCTTTCATAATTAAGAGGTTTGGGTCTCCACATACCCCAAAGCAAACAGAAGCAACTCCAAACCCCATAGCACCTATTTCAGAAAGTTTCTTCTGCTTAAGACATTTCACATGTAAGAGTTTAGCCACAGCCAGTGCTACAGTGAACATGCAAAAGCAGAGTGTTCTAAAAAGACAGGCCTGGAAATCAAAAGATGAAATGCTCAAAAATGCGTGTGATATAATGCTGCACAAGAACCTGATGTTTTCACCTTCTAGTATATAAAAAGTTGTCAAATTACAGTGTTTAAACCCTTACCAGTATGTACTGTAACTACTGCAATCCATACACACAGTATGCTGAACTTTCTCCTGTTTTTCTGTTTTCTTATGATTGGTCATAGGAATCTGTGCATCTTCGTAATGCTTTTTTGCATGGCCATTCACATATCTAAAACAAATGAAAAAGAAAGAAGTTTATACTTCTCATCAGCTAATCAACATTCATTAGAAAACAGGAATAAAAAAGGCATCCAATATTTACACAGGCATTAAAAAAGACAATTCACTTGTGGGAAAACACTGGTTAAATTTTCCAATGTTTTCGCCTGTTACTCTCTCATGTGGTCCAAATTAGCCCCTCCATCTCCTTGTACCAAATTTCAGGATCTGTGCTCTTAACAGACTAATGCACTTCCACAGCTGAGAAAATCCTGAACTCCCTTTTTCCATACCTGTAGTGCAGGTACTCTTCTTATGGCTCCACCTTTTTCCCCCAGCACTTGTGTTTGGGATCCCTTCAACAGAGTGCTGACCCCCATTTTCAGCTTTCCCATTCTGCTGCATGATTTAATGTTACAGTCATCAAGTTCATGAACTTGAAGGGCTCTGGAGCTTGTGGTTACATAAGGGAATAAGAAATCTAAAATCCTGCAGCTCTTTTGCTGACACGACGAGCATTTTCATGCTCAAAGTTTGAGATACAGGAAATTAAGCACCTTTAATTTAAAAAAAAGTGTCCTTATAAATGCAAAAGCCGTAAGGTATATTATCTTCTCATTCAATTATTTTCCATTCTAAGGATGGGAGCAGTTTGGAAAGACAAAACAAACTCCATAAATAACTGACTCAATGTCTATCAATGCACATAAGAAGGGCCATTTGTGGACAGTAATAATATTTTTTTAAGATTAGCAACAATTAGAATATTCCAATTATTAATTTCACACCATTGCATACCATGAAGTATCTCCCCCTCTCTTAGCTCTCACCAAGTATAAAATTTATGAAATAAATAAATAGAGGGGAAAAAAAGGGTTGGTGTCAAAAACCCTGAGTAAGACACACTAGTAAAACTGTGGCACTTACTGCTACCCAGATCAAACAAACAAAACCTGGAGCTTATTCAATCCACTTTAAAAGACGAAGTCGCTGAGTTTAATGATGCTTTCCCAGAATAACAGCACACCAGCACAGATGTTACCCAAGAGATGAAAACCTGTTCACATCTCAGACAGTCTAAATGTCAAGAGTAACTGCATTCCATTAGCATGTGCATCTCAAACATTTATGTAGCAGCACATTTTCTACAATTATCCTGACGTAGAAATAACAGCACTGACTCTATCGTTCATCTACAATTTATCTGGAGTAGTTGAACTAACACAGACACCACGCAGGTGTAGCCTGAAGGAATTCTGATGGCAGCTACTTCTTACCTGCTGTGGCAATAACTTTAGGTCCAAAACTACACTGCAGTACCTTTAAGCTATTTGCAGTCTCAGCTGAATAGTTGCTGTTTCTCTCAAAATAAGGTGTGCCAATTTGTGGCTTTCCAACAACTCTTACTGGGTTTATCTTATCACAAAAGAAACATCTTCCACAGAATGGAACTTTACAGTAACCTACTCAATTATCAGTTCTCCAGACACTTTATGAACTGAGCAATCACATTTACTGTCCACTTTACTTTATAAATCCAACGAAATAAAACCCCCATATCTTGAGTATAATCTCTGGACTCTCATAAGGTAGCAAAGAACCATGTTAAGCATAAACATATAGTGTTAAATGAGATAATGAAAGGCTTATTTCAGGGAAATTTTGAATGAACTGCCTCAGAGTCAAGCAAACAAAGGAGAAAGATAGAGGTCTGATTAAAAGATTTGCACACTAACATTGTACCCACCTTCCACAATGGACACTTGAACATGTCAGACAGACCCAGGGACTTTTATTTGACCGGCACACTGTAAAAGGTTAAAAAAAAAAGTGTCAAATGAATGAAATCGACTTGATTTTAAAATACAATACAAAAATATCAGAAGGACAAAAACACTGGTAAACCTTCTGATTTTTTCTTTTGGCTTTTAATAAGACAGTCCAGTGAACACAGGATAAAAAGCTGTAGCACTTCTGTTTCACAAAACTTGTTCTACAAGAAACCATTTTAAAGAAGGTATTGCAAGAAAGCCTGGCAATCTGATAAGAAGCACACAGAATACATTACTGTGCAAGGCATGATAATACACACCATTTACACAATGTGTACTCCTACTCTGCAGTGCTGATAAAGAATTCATCCATAATGACTTCCCCCTCCGTCCTGCACAAGCAGCTGAAAGGTTACAATGTAACACCAGTGCTGTGCTTCACAATCTACTCAAGACATCACAATATGTGATCTAAGTTTTTGGCTGTCAGATTTTAAGTCTAGAAAATTTAAAACATGGATGTTTAAAGCTAAAGGGCTTAAACAAATACAATGGCAAATACTAAAAAAAATGAAACACCATCCCCAGCCATAGAAATGGGATATTCCAACTCCAATTCCAACCCAGCAGCATGTCACTGAAAGAGGGATGCTATGAAATACAACACTTAGATTTGAACAAAATAAAACTGTTAACTATCCATTATCACAGAATTTACAAAAATAGTATTACACTTTCAAATACCCAACTAATATGATGAGAAAATTAAAATAAAATGCTAAGTGCACTGCTACAAGGGCAGAAAACAAAAATAAAATACAACTTTGATTATTCCCAAAATACAAAAGGGTATGATACCAGATAATTTTTCTACACACCATAAATTTCTGCTGCTTGGAGCAGCCAGTCAAGAGAGTCACAGAGGAAAGAGAAGACACTGGGAACATGAAGGTCTGTGAGGCCAGGGGGTAGAAAGACGAAGAGAAGAGGACTGACCCCGGTTGTACATGTAAATTCCTTATATTGTTATTTATTGTGGGAAAGCATGAGAACAGCCTTCCCCTTCTGGAGTCACACCTTAAAACAAGACCTGAAGCAGCACAGAAGCTGCTCCAGGGTAGGATCAATGTGAGCAGGCTAATGCAGGACTTGCAGCAAAACTCAAAATACGGTTCCCCAAGCTATGAACCACGGTACACAGCAAACTGTTAAGATCAAAGACTATCAGAGAAAACCAAGCTAAAAAAAGTAGTTTCTTTATCAAATTAAATGTTCATTAAAAAGGAAAGGGGTCAGTTTTGAATCAGCAGAGAACTGACAAGCTTAGCTATTTAGAAGAGCTAGTATATTTTTCCACTACCAGATTTTACCTTTTTGATTTAAATCGGATTAAAACAAAAAGAGTACACTGCTTTTTAAACAATTGGGTTTTGGATCTGATTTTATTATTACAAATAGCTGCTGTATGTCAATTCAAAAGCTAAATCCAAGGCATGTTTCAAATCAGAATGTTACGATGTTATGTGGGGAAAAAAGGCACATTCTCCAGATATATTTTTTGAAGTACTTTAAACTCTTTAGTCAAGACTCCAGAACTGGTTCCTTCAGCTGCTTTACCTGAGAAACACATTTTCTCACATGTCTCAGTCATCTGGCATTGGTTGTCCAATTTTTCTATTTCTAAAGCTGTTTACTCCCACAGCTGTGATGGTCATCTTGCAATAGACAGAAGGCAGCCAGGTAGGGCTGTTTTGGTTTACATTTCAAGTCAGGAACGTGGAAGAAGTTTGTCTAATTTGACCAAAATGTTACCAAGAAACCCAAAATTTAACATTGGCAAACAGAAGAGAAAGGGAAGATCTTAATCAGCTATTATCAATTAAAAATGGGCTAAAGGAACCACTGGTCTACTCTGATGCAATTTTATTTGCTTGGATTTCACAAACTACAATGTAAAATATTAACCAGAAGGAAAGAAAAAGAAGCCAAAACCATTCATGCATTTAATCTGTGTTTAAAAGCTGCATGAACAAAGCACTATGCTACACTTTCCATGCCAGGAACATGAAAAGGTCTTCCCAGCATTAAAATCCTAGAGGAATCTCCCACTTTGAAATAACATGTTTGCTTTCACTCTGTTATCATCGATGCATGGAACTGGTTCTCAACCAGTAGGTCAAAGCATTATGATGGAAACCATTACTCCTACTTTCCACCCCTACCAGACAATTACAATTTCCCATTAAGGTACTTTAAATACCTGTACTGCTTGTTTGTCAAGTGTTAAATTATACCAAAGTAGTGCTCATTCTGCAGGTTTAAATGTTCTGCACAAAGCCAGCAAACAAGTCCAACTTCTCCACAATGCCAAAAAAACCGTATACACTAAGATTTTCCATCTTTCATATCACAGAATAGGAAAAAATGGCTCATTTGTTTACTTTAACTTTTAGGAGGAACTTTGCTCCAATTGCATCACATCAGAAATGTGTAGTTTATCTTCTGCACAAACATCTCCACCCACAAAGTACTCACACCACATGGAAGTGACTCCCACTAAGATTAAACACAGAATCCAGTATTCCATCTGTGACCTCCAATTGCTCTATTCCCAGAGAATAACACAGCAGATTTTTTAACCCATTGCTGAAGATTGCATTCTGTATTTCTCTGAGGTTGGCTCGGTAGATGCGCTCAGTAGGAGTGTTCTGGACTTTCAGGTCAGTTACACTAAATCACGAGGAAAGACTTTCAAACCCATTTGTATAGCTACAGATGTAATTTGTTCCATAATCAGTTTTCCAACTGGGATTTGGGAGTTTGGCTTGCTTTTCTTTTAGCACTACTTGAAAAAGAGAGGGGTGCATTACATTAGCATCCCTGACTTTGGATTAGAATTATGTTCAAACATTGTAACCACATTAAAAATAATTATCTGTCTTATTTAGTGGTATACAGACCAAAGAACACTGGCTGCTTTCTCAGCTTGAACAAAAGTTTGGCTACTGAAACAGCTACCAACTGCCTCAATTTGCTGTATTTTTAGAACAGATTTAAGCAGTCAGGCAAAGACGATACTAACATGTCAAAAGAAAAGGGAAAGCAAAGCTTCAATGCCACAATCTTATCTGAGGCATTGCCATTTGCCACTTTATATCAAAATCATCTTATTCAGGAGCTTAGAAACAATTTTTCATCGTGTAACAGGAAGAATTCTTTCATAGAATGACTTCTCTAAGTAAAACTTGAATACTGATTTGTTACACAGTTTACAAAGCCCTCTCTAAATGAAGAGGGGTACCAATCCATCCCCAGGAGAGCAGACTCATACATAACTCTGGGAACACTCAAGAGACATCCATGCAGCTTCCACTTTTTTTAAGTCACCCAGATAAGGTTCACTGAGTTATGCCAAGTAGAATGAGCGAGATATGGTTAATCAGTTTGGTGTTCTCACCACAGGGTCCCCACCCCATCCTACCCCATGACGATGCAAATATGTACTTCTCATGCTTATTTTTCTTCTCGTTGAAAATCGACTCCAAGTGCACTCTTGTGAAGCATGAATGCTCCTGGCAAACACTGCATTTCTTACACAGCAAAGATGCAGACTGCCACCGAAGGAAAGTTACAGATATGTAAAAGTATACAACCGACCTGTGAAACAAATGGGTTTGTTTAAACAGCACACCGCATAGCTGAGAAACTGGCAATAGAGAAAAGCAGCAGGAAAAGGAAGAGACAAACAGGAAGCAGTTTTTGTAAAGCAGCCAAGTTCAAAAACCTGCAAGATGCAGTGTCCACCAGAGATCTGGCAGCAGCACAGCCGTGCGATCAACACAGCGCCAGTGACCCCGGGCCAGAGCTGCTACAGAACTGTGCTTACAGCCAGGGTTTAAAATAGCCCTTCATTGCACCACTAAAGAAAAGGTCACAGAATATCAGCACATTAAGAGCAACACTTTGGTCCTTCTGTTAAAAGCACGTTGAATAGAAATAAGATTAGGGTCACTAAACTATTTCAAATAGTCCCCACAGCCTTTAGCAGGCAGCCTGGGCTTTGCTCTCAAAAGGAGCTGTAGCAGCATTCCCGTGTTACCGGCCCAATTACACACTTCAGTAACACAGTGACCTGCACAGAAACATCTCCGGACTAACTGACCTCTGGTCAGTTCACTTCATGTTCACACAGTAGGTCAGCTATACTGAAACAAGCTGAACTGAAAAAAAAAAAAACACTGTTGCTCCACTCAGGAAGAAGGAATAGTATTTACATACATGTGGTGTCAGTGGTACACTGATACTGTGCTGAGAAAATCATCCCACAAACACAAACACTTGGTGACAAACACACACAATACGCTACGTAAGTACAGCATGTTGTACATATAACATGTAACACACGTGCCTATCCAAAAAACCCACAAGAATAGTCACAAGAAATGGACTACTTTTCCTTTCCCATACCTTTACCTTAATTTTGCCTTAAAAATCCCTCAGTGTCCTGTTTAATTATGATTTAGTAGGAGGACTCCCATCTTGCCCCTTAAAGAACCCAACAATTGAAGCAAAAGAGAGCTGGGCAGTCTCCATTAGCAACGTGTGAAGAAAAAAGCAGTAACAACCCACACACCAAAATGAGAAACCCCTTCTCTGTAAAAAACAACCCTTCTGCTGTGACACATCAGAAGGCCTAAGGAATCAGACTGAAAGCTACCTTTTCCAAAAATCTGGAAGAGAAGGTGAGAGAAATTTGCAAGCAAAAATCCCGGTGAGAATACAAAATTCTGCACAAGTATTTAACCAAATTTATACAAACCGCTTGTAACAGCATTTCAAATGTAAAGATTTTCAGTCACAGGATTCAGAGCATTTCTCAGAAAGCTCATTTCCATTTTACAGATGAAAATAAGTGATTGAATAATTTACCAAAAGAATTTTATCAGCATAGATCAGAATGAAGCCTACTAGCCCATACACCTTAGTCCTTTAAATAATTTTAACTGCAGCCAAGGGTGAGATATCCCCAAACCCATCACTCTACACAAAATTTGTAAGGTGATTTGCCAAAACAGCTCTGAATTAAACACACAAAACTTCCCATATGCAATATACAACAGGTATCAGGTGTCTGAGAGTCATCCATGAAAACTGGTATTCTAAGTAGGGAATTACTCGAGTTCTTAACCTGTGAGAAACATCAAGGGGACAAACACGTTGGATGTGGTCCCTCCTCTGGGCTTACATGCTAGAGCTGCAAAAAGGTTCTGCCCACTGCTGGAATTTACAGCTCTGGAATTCCCTCTGGATGCAGGCACAAGTCTCTTCAAAGACTGAATAAATCAGCGGAGGAGTTTTCTCCACAAAATCCCCATTCATTCAAGATGTGAACATCTCAAGTTTAATGCACATACCTCCTACCCTCGAAAGACCTTCTTTACAGACAACTCCCAAATGCTGAGGGAGGACTGACAATTCCTTCCCACAAGTAAGTACTTCTTCATGGGAACAGCGAGACAAAGCAAGGGAGAGAGTGAACCTTTCACCCAGCCTAGCAGTTACAGCTTTCACCTAGGCTGCAGGCTCCACAGCAAGGAATATCCACGCACTCTACATTCAAAATCCACCACATGAAACACTCAGTTGTTAAAACTGAGACTGGAACCAAGCATTTTCCACCAAGATGAACTGACCAAATCAAACATTAGAGAGCCATGTGCACTCTTTCCTTCTGGTCCAAACTCAGTCATAAACAAGCATATACAATAAACATCATCTCGAGGCAAAAATTACAAGTCTTCCCCATCACAGAACATCAGTCAGGATTGCAGGGCATGTGGATATGTGCAGAATCAGACACTCTGGCATTGAAAAAACACTACTGTCAGAAACAAAGCCCCAAGGCACATCAGTATTTTTACCAGCAGCATGTAAAAACCCCAAACAGGCAATGTAAGTTACTTAGTACTAAGCACACATACACCAACACAAGTGATCAGGTTCCCAGCTTCTGACATTCATTTGTTTATTTAAAAAGGCAGTTCCTTCAAGTGTACACACAAGCTCTATTATTATTTGAGATATTATATATCTACTGTATGTTTACATGCAGAAGGAATCAAAAGTACTGAAAAGACAGGGCAGGCCTTAACATACCCAGAAGTGCAGTAAGAATGCTAACACTATCTTATAATCTAGAAACAGGTTCTTAGAACTTAAAGACAGAGTTAAATGTGCATGACTGTTGACTGGGGGTTTTTTGTTTGTGTGGGGAATGTTTAAAGTGTGTATGCATTTGGGAAAATCATCTGCTCCACACTTCAAGAAGGCCAGTCAATTCCAGGTGAGTAACTAATGAAAGTCAGATGACTGAAAAAGGAAGTAAATGTTACAAGAGTATTTTTTTAACCTCTGAGCAGACGAAAGCCCCATTCTAAACAAAGAATGCAGCAAAAAGGAACATTACAGGCTTTGAAAACTAGAGACATGTTCTACAGTTATAAGCCAGCTGGTTTTACTGTCTAGGTTTTAAAGAATACTCCCATCTGTTTCCAAACCTCATTTCACCAAGTTTTTCTTTCTATCCTGTCCTCAGCCTCATTAAAAGAAGTTTGTAAGTGCACTGAATTTGCTCTAAACTCTTAACCATTACAAAAAAATATTCTATTTAACAATATTTTACTCAAGTTTCATTTGTTAGACATCTTTACTGCATATTTTAGAAAAACAGCATTCTAGTCAAAATGAAACCAGACAGAAGGGGAAAAGGTTTTCAATTACACTATTTAAAATGCTTTGTTTTAAAATGAGCTAACACACACATTAACAGAAAAGTTAATAAAAGATGAAATTTCAATTACATTTATATCAAAGCAAGAGAATTCATAAGGAAGCAAGTCTCCTGGTAAACATTGCTAAACATACAAATATGTTAAACCCTTCTTTCACAATGAAGAAAAGTCTCAACAGTATCAAGTCTTAGCCTGACTCAAATCACATTCAAATGTAAGAGAATTCAAATAATACTCCAAAGAACATTTAAAGAAAGAAACAAACAACCCTCACTCACAGCTATGGAAAAAACCCAACTTATTTCCTCTGTCTTTATCTTTCAGCCAAAATCAGAAAGATCAGGTTTCTAGTGAGAAGACAAGTCATTTAGTGATAGTTTGTGAACTACTGCTTGTGTTCATGCATACCTGTACATGTGGTTTCCTCCTCCTTGTGCTAAATAAAAGCATTGCTCAGTCTCATAGAAGAAACTTCACAGATGGTTACAGTGAACCATTCCCATTTACAGTGGAAAATCACAGATAATTTAGATATACTAAACAACAACTGAGTGAGAATATAAAACACGGGTAGGTGAACAACTTTTCACAGAATAGGTAGGTCACTGAAGTGCCCAACACATTCCTAACGCTGAAGAATGTCAGAGAACAACGTGATCGGCTTCATCTGCATGGAATTCCCCTCCCCTACACAACCACAGCGGCTTCAGTTCGGCATTCGGATTATGCAATCAGAATTCCACACTGAGAAACGGGGATGTTACAAAAATGCAGGCGTTTTTCTTTGCCCGTATTCTTAGGGCAGTGATGGAAGAGCAGACAGGGAGGTCAGGAAAACTTCTTCTAAGCAGTGTAAACAGTTCCCCAGGAAGTGGCTGAACAAGCTGGGGGGAGGAGGTGCCAAACCAAAGTCAGGTCGCTCACAGCAGCAGCCCAGAGACAGCCCGAGCTCGCTGCGCTGCTGCTCTGGGTAAGGGAGGGAGAGACAGAAAGAAGCAGCACTGCCCATCACACACAGACACTGAGCTCCCAGGCTACACTACCGCCATTGCTTCTGATAATTGATCTTTCTATATGTCCAGTCAAACTTCAGGACAATGTAGATGTCTCAGCAGATCTTCCTGCACATACCACAAAAATCACATCCTATCTGAAAGCAAAGTGACAAGTATGTACTATTAAAGAAAGAAAGAAAGAAAGAAAGAAAGAAAGAAAGAAAGAAAGAAAGAAAGAAAGAAAGAAGTAAAACATGAGAGGCAGTCTGATCTTAATGAATAAGCGTGGCCAAAAACATTTTTTAAAAATTACTCTTATTTCTCCTTTACACTCTAAAAACATTTTTTAGTCGTTTGGCTGCTTTGATAACTCATTAGCATACAAATTTAAATACATATATTTTACAATTGAATATTTTAGCCTTCACAGAAAAACAGATATTGTTCCTCAGTGCAGCAGTAGCATCCACAAAAAAAAAGAAATTAGTCAATCTTTATGTTAGAGCAAGACACATAAATGCTCATTTTCAGACAGCAGCCAGAAAAAACAAAGCAAAGCCAACAGTGTAATGTTGTTTTGAGTAAGTTAGCAATCAATAGGAGGTCAAAGTATTCAAGCTGGGAATAGGAAGGAAAAGAGGGGAAAGACAGAAAGAAGTCTTCATGCTTTCTTTATATAACCTAGTAATTAGTCTCTTTGTAGTTGCCACTATTACATTCTTACTTCCCCAATACCAGCAAAAGACACATTAAACAATCCCTGTGACCACCAAAAAAAAAAAATAGAAAGAAATGCTCAGTGGATGAGAACATTATCAAAGCAAAACATGAACTGAAGGGTAAAAACCAAAAAAAAAAATTAAAAGTATCAAGGCTATTTTGAGAAAATGCACCTATTTTGACACAGACAAGCAGATGCTCATATTCCCACCTATGAATAACCTTGAAAAATCAGTATTTCCCTGTGTGATATCGATAAGGACCTTCAACCCCCATCCCCAAACCTGAGAGTATCACCTTGCTTTACAGGCAAAAAGCTGTCTGCTTGCACTACTGGGGCAGGCCAACTTCCAGAAACACCACCTTGTTCTGCCAGGCTGCCTGTGGGTATTGGGATTAGACTCACACGGGTAATTAAATCTGCCACAGAAATCTCAAACTAGGTTTACAAGATCCGAAATTATGCAAGGTATTCCAAAAGGGGTAACACCAGAGGATTGCTTTGACATACCAGATAAGACTAGTAAATGGCAAGTGTAGTCATCATTACAAGTACCATTTAACACATCCTCTTATAATCAAGGAAAATAATTTTAAAGGACAAAAATCTTACACTACTGCCATAGCAAGGGCACTATAAAGCAATTCCAACTCACTCTACAATAAAATGTTTCCTCCAACAATACTGGAGTATAAATCAGAACAGCCTTAACTAGTTTTCAGATCCAAATTTTTGATTAAATTGCACTTTCTATCCTTCATAGAATCTTTTAATTAATGGCCTTTAATCACTTTTTACCTAGGTAAGGAATATTTGTTAAAACAGAAAGCAAAGTATGAACGGGTTATTAAATGAAGTGAGTGGTACTGATCCAATGAGAAATGGCTCAAAGCTTCATTTCATTCCAAACACAGGTCTGAAACTTTCACTCTGTCAACCTCAGATACATACACGTGACAAAAAAAATAATTACCAAGTCTAAGTGTGTCAGCCTCAACACCCTGACACGATCAGACAAACAAAGCATGATGCACTGACACTGTTTAACACCTGCATACCCTGAAGAGCTTGGGAAAGGCAGGTGAAAATCATCCTGCTTACATTGAAACCAGCTGGAATGAGATTTGCCCTAATCTGTGGTAAATCAAGAGTCTGCCATGCACACCTGAGTGTCTCATCCTGCTTCCACAATGCCTCAGACTATCCTGTCTCCTTACCTGCTATACTTTGAAGAGTCATTTCAAAACACTGGACACTTTAGAACAGTCAGTAGTCAAATTTGTCCTTCAAAGATTATCTTCAAAATCATCATGAAGATTAGATCTAGTTTCTCAAAAGCAATGTATTAAAAGTCTACTTCTTTTCTCTGAAGCATCTCTTCCCCCAGCTAATGTTCAAATTTTGTGCTGGATTATGATTTTGTTGAGTAGAGTATAAACATAATTTTGAAAAGAAAAGCTAGAAAATATTAATCACCACCAACTTATTGACTTTTAAAAGATACTAAGTATCTGAAAACAAAGACTCACCTTTTTTTTTGTAATTAAAAGGAAATTTACTAACCTATGAGACCAAAATTAAGACTTTTATCCTATCTCAATAAACGTGCATCTTCTAACAGAACAGGTTCCAAAGCACTGTGCTCTATCCCACCGAGATAACTGCTGACCTCATGGTCAGCTCACACATCAGTAACCAATTCACATGGAAAAAAAAAACAAAACTCAACAATTTTAAGGAAAACAAGACTGAGTCTGAAAAAAACCAAATCCAACAAGCTAACTTAAAACAACAGCCAGGGAGTGACTCTAAGGAGATATAACAAGCTATAAAGAGGTACTAACAAGCATTCCTGCACAGCAGTGACCCAGAGAAATAAAAAGGTGAAAGACTACACAACTCTGCAATTAAAGTGACTGAATAAAAACGGGTAATTTTTTTAATATATACTTATTTTGTTATTTAAATTTCAGAATAAATCTGGCAATTTCCAGGCCCAATTAATTTTCCAGATGTAGGGTGACAATTAATCCTCACACATACAATACAGACCATTAGGTCCACACTGTCCATGACCTTACCCTGAGTTTACACGCAGAGAACGGGAGTTTTCTCAGGAATAAGGTCCTACCTACCCCTCTCCAGTTTCAGCAAGTTTTCCCTCCTCCTATACTACAGTAATCATGAAAAGACAGAAGAAATCAGGACATCTAGTAATTAAAGTGGAAAAGCAGACAGAGACACAAATACTTATGGACATGGAGAAGTGACATTAAGAAGCAGCTGGGATGAAAAGGAAAGCCAAGAAGGTTAAAGTCTGTACCTGTGCTTTTACACTGTACTTGTTTTGGCACTGACTGCAACAGTCCAAAGCCAAAAATCACAGTGTGGCAGAATGGCGTTACCCACCCCAGTGAAAGCAGAACAGTGTGACTAATTTAACTGAGAAAACAAAACCTGATGGGGGGTGGGCGGGGAAGCAGCTAACAAAAAAAAATATCAAAAGCAGCCTGACCCAGTGCAGTCGTGTTCTTGAAAGGTCTACTCAGCCCAAAACATTTGGTCTAAAATCTAAACAAGCATTCAGGGATATTTAGGGTTATTCTGAACAAACTGAATTTACCAAACATTTTAGTAACTTAAACACACAAAAAAAGTCATTAACTCAGCATGTGGATTTCCACCATAATCACTGTTCACTAGGCCTCAAACAACTTCCTCGTGCTGGCTCTCCTGTCTTTCATATTGCCAGTGTCATTTCCAAATCCCACAACGTATGTTTCTGACCACTGGTGCAATTACAACTCTTATACAACAGAAATCAGAATGCACAAAGCAGATGCCAGGCACATATATTCAGCCTTTGCAGGAAATACCAGTCTGTGGCCAGAACTGCTCTCCAATACCCAACAAAGTTATGCTGTTTAAGGGGGGGAAAAAGTATTCAACTGACAGTGATCTGAAAAGCAAGTTTTAGGCATCCTTCACAAGTGCAATTCCCCTTTAAAAACTACAAAAATCACAGAATCTCTATTTCAGCAGACACAATCCTATCAGTCTACAGCTGTTCTTCTAAAGACAGAAGATCAAATTCTACACAGAACAACCAATGAGCCCAGTGAGAACAATTAATGAATCCTCAACCAGGCAGAAAAAAAGTTGGAAAACCTCTCCAGACTTCCACAGGTGTGCTTAGAAGATTGCAATCTCACTTAGGTGAGGCAGGGCTCCCTGTGGTTTGATGAGTCTATGAAAACTTGTTGAGAAATACCACATCTGAGCTGTTCCAGAGCACTTTTCATAATTACATGATTTGCACAACAGTGCTGAAGGTGTGGCACATCATACAAATTCAACAGCTCCAGTCTGTGACACAGTCCTGCCAATGCCTCCAGCTACTCAGCTTCCCACTTCAGCAGAAGTTTCAGAAATTAAAGTGCATGGAAAGACTGCACCCCAGTTGGAATGAGCAGATATCTGCACACATTATTTCACATGACAGCATTGATTAAAAGCCATTTTCAGTTTCTATACCACTTCTACTTTACATATATATCTCCTAAATGCCCCATTACAACAATGAACTGCCTATAGATCTGCAAAAAAATCACTCTCTTTTGATAATCTTGAAGCTCCTCAAAGCAAATACGTGCTGCTTTCTGCACTGCTGATTGTACAGAGCAGGCCTAACTGGTTAAATACTCAGGGGAAAGCACAGCATTTTCTAAATGCGGGGCCTTCAACTCTCTGACTTCCAAACTACCTAACAGTAACATGAGATCTAGAGACACTGAAAAATGAACACACAGCATTACTTATTAACTGAAAGCAAACCCATTCATATTTGGATCACACCCTTGTTGTCAATGCTTCCTCCCAGTGCTTTTTTAAGAATCTTCCTTCATCACAAGACTTCCAAAACAACCCTAGCAGGAAGCTTTCAAGGGAAAGTTGAAACATTTGGCCAAAGGAGCAGCTCAGGCTGATGTACATGCTCCTCTAACCAACTTGTACCTTAAGTAAAGTTGGCTTCCAAATACCAGCACCAAATGCAACACTCCTCCACTACACAATGACACAATATTCAAGATCAATTAACAATACTCAAAAGTGCCTCCATGTTACCTCGTGAAGTTATTGTTGCAATCAGGAGTTTTTGTGGACAGACAAGGAAAAGGTACCTAACCAATGTGCATCACTCAGCATGGAAACTACAGCCCCACAAATCTCTAGAACACCAGATAATGATAAAAATAGCCACTGGCAGTCTGAACTAAAACTCACTCTCCAACCTGTTCTGCAATGTTTTGCTATCACTGGCACATCAGGTGGCTGCCAGAAAGTTTCCTGGATCATGATCCTTTTCTGGAAAGGTCAGCAGCAACTAGGAACAGGACTGACAAGTTCTGAGGGAGTTTAAGACAATGTGCTTGATGAGAGATGCCCTGTAATTACAGACTGCAGAAAACTGCCTTCCAAATATTTTTCTACAACTGGGACACCACCACCAACAAACAAAACTAAAACCATGCAACCTTACAAAACAGCATCAAAATTAAGAGGAAATGCATTAAATTTTGACAAGGATTAATTTACATGCAGTATTTTCTGTTTAACTTTACATTACAAAGTTACATGGAACCCAGCAAATAAGACATAGTATTTGCAGTGACTTGACAAAAACCAGTATTATGTATCTTTAAAAAAATTGATGTCGTTAAAATGAGAACAAACAAGAAGACAACAGTACTCTACATACTATTAGAGAGTTAATGTAACAATAATCACGTGTTACTAACTGGAAGTGAGAACTGAGGCACTACAGCTTTACTATACTAGTAGAAATGCAACATTAATTTAAAAAAACTCCACATTTTCATTTGCTTTAAATTAACAAGAGCCTGCTGTTTGATCACTGGACTGTTTTAAATTCAATGTACCGAGCTTTTTTCTCTAGCCACTTGTTAAGATTTCAACACTTATCCATGCGAGTACTGTGTGATTTATCTTTATTTTCTTAAAAAGCATTACAAACAAAAAACTCCCCTAGATATGGTACCATCGTTATTCAGTGCCCAAAGAGCCCTTACACCTTCCTCCTGCCTCAGTGCTGTAAAATAAATCAGGTGACTGCCCAGCAACTGGCTCTCCCTCTAAGTGCTGGTTTGGGAGAAACTTCTCTGAACAAAGAAAAACTTGTTCTAACTGCTGAACTTCTTTGCTGAGAAGCAGAATGCATAACAGGGTAGCTGTAAACTGGCTATTATTTTAAGCTAGGAAGTTATATTAATACCTCAGCATGTATTTTTAGTTTTGGTACTTTTATCTCTTTTAAGTTCCCTGAAGGGTGGTTCCCTACTGCCATATGCTTCTTCTCGACAACTTTGCTTACCCTTGATATTCTGAAGATAACAGATGGACTTACAGAGTTAAACTTCTTGTCAATAATTTTTTCTTCTTTTTTCTTTTGGTAAAAAACCATTAGGGACAACAATTTTTCCTGTACTTCTCCTTTCCTCCTAATCATTTCTCCGCATGACTCCACTGTAAAGTGTACACCCTCTAAATCAAAAGCATTACAGAGAAAAAAAACTGGTTTTGCCAAAGGAAGCAGCAACGCTACCACACCTTGGCTCCCGGAAACTGCAATCAGGGAAGAAGTTAAGTAAGCAGCAGCCTTCCTACACGAAGGCACTGACACTGCGAGACAAAGGACAACCATCTTCCCTTTAAAAAAAAGGAACACCTTAAAATATACCCAGCCCTTCAGTGCTCCTCGGTCGGTCATTCCCAAAGGAGGCTTCCTCTCCAGTGCCCACCGGCACAAGTCCCGGTGCTCCTCTAAGCGGGGCCTACTTCCCACGCTACACCGATGTGCTTGTGTGTGCTTTCGTACGGAGCACAACTAAACACAACTACAGCAAACATCGCGGGTTATCTGGGTGGAAAGCTACCTTTGTAACACCTGGCGCACGGCACGTTTAAAGGGAAAGCCCCTGAACAAACAAGATCATGCGAGGTACAGTAGTGACGACAGGATATTTGCATTATTAAATCAAAGAGCAAAGTACTAAAAAAAGACGACCTCTACACTCCTACCGACTCACAGGTAGGAGAGTGTGACTCCCAAACCCCCAGAGACCACCTTCACTCAGATGCTCCTTGGCTTGAAGAGGGGTCCCAAGCGACGCCTTCCGCCGCAACAGTCTTGTTAAAACTACACTCTCTAAAGTCCTTCCAAAAATGTATATTAAAAAAAAAAAGGAAAGTAATCTCAGACCGATTTAAAGAACACACTGACCCTGCAGCTGCCAGCGGCTCCTCTCCCCTCAGCCGCGGTCCCGGGGCAGAGCCGAGCACGCAGCTCCTCCGGCAGACAAAAGGAGCGCGGAGCGCGGCCCCGCAGAGCTCCGAGGCGGCGGGGCGGGGGGCGCCGGCCACGCCGGGACAAAGTCCGCTGCCCGCCCCGGGCCGGACAGCGCTGCGCTGGGAGCCCGGGGCACGGCCGGGGGTGGGAGGGCAGCCCCCGCTCCTGCCTCAACACGCGGCTCCCCCGCGGGC
>VZTH01012277.1:50518-94182 GCA_013397815.1 Aleadryas rufinucha
CACAGCTTCTCTGGGCAACCTGTGCCAGTGCTTCACCACCGTCACACTAAAGAATATCCTAATAGCTAATCTAAACCTGCTCTCTTCCAATCTGAACTCGTTCCCCCTTGTTCTCTGTCACTTCATACTCTGCCATATAGTCGTGCCCCATCTTTCCTGTAAGTTCCCTTCAGGTACTGGAGGCCACAATTAGGTCACCCTGAAAGCTTGTCATTTCCAGGCTGAACAATCCCAATTCTCTCAGCCTTTCCTCACAGCAGAGCTGCTCTACCCCTCTGATCAACTTGGTGGCCTCCTCTGGACTCGCTCCAGCAGCTCCACGTCCCTCCTGTCCTGGGCCCCAGGGCTGGGGCAGCTGAGCAGGTGGGGCAGAGTCCCCCCTCTCCTGCTGCCCACGGGACTCTGGGTGCAGCCCAGGACACGTTTGGCTTTCCGGGCTGCAGGCACCGATTGCCAGCTCATGTCCAGCCTGTCATCCAGTGTTCTGTTCTGTAAGATGCACGGCCTGAGGCATGTGCCAGCTTTTTTTTAAAAAGAGTTACCTGGCCTCAAATTTAGCTTGTTAGTGAATTTCCTACTCTATGACTGTAACCTTTAAGTGGTAATAAAAGTCCAGATGTTGTGTTACAGCTTTACCAGACAATGCAGAATAACAGTTTTATCACTCAGCAATTTGCAATAGCAATAGGCAGTTCCCTTTCAAATAGAGCAAATAAAGTCCACCAGAATAAAAGTGGGGATTTTTTAGTCTAAGGAATTGTGACAACTCCTGAATATTAGGAGTTTTAGACCTTTTCTCTTACCATAACTAATGTGAGAAACACAATTTTGCCACTGGTTTTGCCTGTTGTGTGACCTCTGTGTAGACACGGAAAGCATCTATCTCGATGTATTTTATGTGGCACTGCACTATTTCACGGAAGAATATTTTAGAAACTCACAGTTCTGTATGGATTTTCAGATGAGATACTCTAAATATTCATATCAAAGATGTCTTGGTGGTCACTAATCTCCTTGGCAGAATGCCATTCTTTACCCTTTGTTCTTTTTCACCCTGTTTACACAAGGGGGAAGAAATCAGAGCATGAAAGATCCAATTCTTCACAGCATCAGAAACTACTTTGACTACACTCCATGGAATTAGTTTGCATTTCTAACTGTGTAGCTGGAAGCAGCATTAGGTCATAGATACCAAACTGTGAATTAAATGGCTGCAAATGTTACCTTGACACAAAACCATAGATCTTCCTCATATATCCCTCATCCTTCAAGCTTGTCATATTTGATCTATTGGGGAAGTAACATTCCCAACATATATTTTACAGGCTGTACAGAAACCATACATTTATATCATTTTCTAACAAGCATTGCACAAGTAGAGAAAAAATTAACTGGGAAAACAATATTTAAATTTGTTTCCTACAACATACAAACCTTGATATACATCTAAGAATTACTTGTACAAATTTAAGGAGCTTTTAAAAAGGTGGTCATGCTTTACATTAGCCAAAGGGTCCTTTTGTTTACTCTCCACCCTCTGCCACAATGTACAATGAAGACAATACATTAAATTAAAGCAGCAGTTTGACTGCAGTTGCTGTCTTTTCTAACCAATGCATACATTTAATCCTCGTGTTGTGCCCCACCCATCCCTACACACAAACAATGAGTAAGAAACCTCAATTAGATCTGCTCTTCTCATTTTCCCCTTGTACCAGCGTCACTTGGCCTTCTCTAAGCAGTGTAAACCAGAGTTTAACCAAAACAGCCAGTTCTTACCTGTGTGGATTATGTTAGTGGTATATTTAGTCTTTCAGAAGTGAGGAAACAATATATTAACAAGATGAAATATGGTAAAATAAACATGTTTATATGCTTTTGGTTGTCTACTTTCACTTCAGCACTGCTATTACTGACTTTACACCTTGTTCCTTTGCAAGATAATAATGGAGTTTTCTCCCTTTTTTCATTTGTGGGTTGACAGCCATTCATTGAATCTTTGAACAGTGTAATTCTGTGCAAAAATGTGCTCATCTCTTTGCTTTAGTTGCCATGCCCACAGCAAATGTGATAGCCTTTAAATTTTTTTATCTCTAGCTGCCAAGATAAATACTTAAGTAAGGATGATTTTATCTGTTAGGGAGTCATGATGCATAGCAGTTATCACGTATGTGAGGATGCA
Source organism: Aleadryas rufinucha (assembly GCA_013397815.1). Taxonomy (NCBI): domain Eukaryota; kingdom Metazoa; phylum Chordata; class Aves; order Passeriformes; genus Aleadryas; species Aleadryas rufinucha. The sequence continues at coordinate 52,701 of VZTH01012277.1, forward strand.
TAAGGACCAGTATAAGCATGTTTGTAATGCAGCCTCTCTGCCTACTGAAAAATAATTGATCACTAATGCAACTCTCAGCACCCAGATCTCAAAAGCTTTGCTTACAATAAGGGTAGTTTTAAGTGGCTTGCAGTGAGGTGTACATGTTGAATGCAGAGGAAAACTGGAGTAGAAGCTCTGGGTATAATTTTCCTTTTTGGTTTGCTTTTTCAGTGATATTTCTTTAGTATAAATCACTTGATTTGGAACCAGAGTCACCTCTTGGTTCCATCCTTCCTCAGATCAGAATAATTTAGATGGTAGCTAATTTAAATCCTACAGGCATGCTCATAATGGGTGCAATCAGTGCAGAACAGGAACTTGTGATTTAGCACTGTACATTAGAAATTTCTATTTAATATAGCACATCATCATCTCTACTACAACAGAGATACTTCACACAACATCCTTTTCTAGGGTATATGTAGTGATCCGTCTATGCTATAGGCTCCACCTGAGAGCATTTGAGCTTAGAATTTGGTCCTGAATTGGTATCTTGTATATATACTAAGAATTTACAGTGGGAGTGGGGAAGTTTGTCTGGAGAGTTCTTTTGTTCTGCTGTATTCCTCAGAAATAAAACTGGTGGTGTTAAACATTTGAAAACATTGAAAACATTGCTTGCCATGAGTATGTATTATGGTCTAATGATGCAGTAGCAGCGTTTTTCCTTGTGATCTTTGCTTCCTTCAAAATCACCAGATGAACATCACTCAGTGCATCAAGTGAAGATTGTTGTCTTAGCTGACTCCCACATTTGCTGTAGAAATTGGAGAGCGTGGAATAAAGAAGGGATGATGCTGTAGAAGTGGAATGAATGCTGACCTGAAGAACTATAATTCAGTCTTTGCCAGACAATTCTTGTATGTCACCTGGCAAATTATTTAAACCAATTTCTTTACAAAGTAGACCTGTTTGTTTGAAGACTAATGTCCTTCTCAACTACAGCTGTGAAAAGAGGCCAGCTCTGTTCAGAGCACACACATTGGACTTTTCATATGTGTATCCATATCTCTATGGATACACATCCATCCTCCACTTCTAGATTAAATGCATAAAGATAGAAAGAATATCATCTCCCATGGCGTGTTTCTTCTTATTCAGAATGAGTGAGATTGGCAGATGCCCTGAACACTCAGCTGAAATGAGTATTAGCAAGCCTTTTGCTCTGAGCACTGGGTTTAACCCCAAGTGGCAACTAAGGTCCACACAGCCTCTCACAGTGAACACTCTGAACACACTACATGCCAAACCACACCTAGTAACAACTTGATAGATTGGGCTTTCACCTCTAATTTCCCAAAGGAATGGCACAGAAACATTCAGGTATGATGGAAATAGTAATGGAGACCACAGAAGCCCCCCCACAGGGAAGTGAGTTCTTTACTCGGTGCAGATGCAGCTCTGAGGTAGATGCTGGCAGGCAAAATATCAGTAGAAAGCATCAGAACATAGGTAATTTCTAACACAAGGTCTCAGCTTAATAAAACCTCTACTGAGGGTTGGCCAAGCAGTTCTGTGAGTTCTATGCCATCTGCAATGGACAGAGGCTTAGCTGCAGGCAGCTGTGTATGAAACCACACTAGAGCACATTAAATACCACAAGCACATTTCTGCTGGCACGTTGTCTCATTAACAAATCTATTTCCATTTCCTGCATGGCCTCTGAAAATAAAGCTCAAACACTTTTTCAGTGTTTGATCATAAGAACACAAGCACCTCCCTTTACAAGGTTCAAGATCTCTACAGGACAAGATCTCCAAGATGAAGCACAAAGATTTAACAGCAAGCAAATGCTCAGAGCAAGCATCTGTGACAGAATTGGGAGCACGGGATTAAAGCGTGTAAATGGGCAGGACTCCTTCCCAGCACGCCCAGGACACTGCCGAGCACACCCCTTGAGGGGGCGGTGTGACACAAGGCATGGAGCAGAGGTTCCAGGGGGCCGAAGGACGAGCTCTGCACTCTCCCTGCTTACACCGGCACTGCAAGAAATTCCCGGGACATCTACTGCCATAGGATTTATGGTTCTCTCCAGTAATATGGAGGCTTCCCTCATTTCTTAATGAGTTGCTTCCTGTGGGAAATAAGGTTGACTTTGGCAATAAAAATGGCATTGGGCTGATTCAGATTCCGTCAGAACAGAAGAATGTGTTTACTTTTTAAAGTATAATTCAAATATGTATCTGAGATCTAATTTCTTTCATTTCTAAGAACCTCTACTAATTTTACATCACTTTTCCAAGGATTCCAGAAGCTTTAGTTCTGCCCCAAACTTCACCTGTTCTGCACTATCCCAGCTCGAACACAATGTAAGGGGATAAATAAAGGTGAATGTGAGCAATCTCTGTGGTGGGTTTTTCTGAACAAACCAATGAAGATGTGACAAACAAATGGTACCAATAAACTGAATGGTTTTCATAAGGTATTATTCATATAGACAAAGAGTTATTTTTAATTCATGCTTTAAACAAATGCCTGAAAGTTCTCATATGTCTGGCAGCTTTCAACACCAGCTTCATCAATTGTTTCCTGTCCTCCAGAGCCTGTTCAATAATGCAAGTGCATCAAGGGGACATCCAGCAGTATTAATTCATGTCACTGGCATTTAGCTTTTACTGTATTTGTTATGTAAACTTTAAATTATATTATTTCCAAATGCAGTCTTGAAAAGAATGATTCTGTACTTCTGCTTAAGCTACTTTAAAGATCAGCAGACTTTATTTCATCCCATCAGAATAGAACATTTTATAGCCTGGATAACTAATTTCTCTTCATCACAACTGAACAAGGCCTACTCACTAATTTTTGGCAAATGAGGGACCTACAGGTATATCTAAAAAAAAAAAATAGGCAGCTCATCTTACATACTGAATCAGAGCACAGAAAAGAACTTCCAAGCATCCTGTTGAAAGAAAACCTAGTAGTTCCTATTTGCCTGGAAAATATCATAGCTGGGACCAGCTTAATGTTTAAATGACATTCAGGTTTTCAATTTCACTGCTGTGATTAGCTGATTAACAAATCTAAGGACAACAGACAATAATCCAGACACAAAAAATGTAAGAAATAGTACTCTGGTAATAATCTGGGAGGATTAGGAAGATAACGAAATGGTATAGAATTATACTACTTCAGATAAAATTTAGGAATCAGAATGCAAAATCTACTTGCCAGTGAAAAGAACATGTAAAGAAATCATTGTAAAAGAAATATTTAAATTAATTTCTGAACTCCCATCTCAAACACTTACAAATGGAAAGTCCCAAGATGAACTGGGTGATCTAAAATGAATTTCTTCACCTCTAACCTCTGTTATAGTATCTACACATATATACTAACTATATCTGTAGAATATTACTACAGTAAAGGTATCATATGTATCTGTGAACTGTAACTCTACACAAATGATACCACTTTTCCTGCCACATTAAACGAGATTGTTGATAGTCAAAACACTGCACAAGCTACTTCTGCTTCTTTGTTTGCTGTAAGCTACAAAGGCATCCCACCTCTCTGCTGCACACACTTGCTTCCAGTTTTGTATATGGAATTTTGTACCATACTGCACACATATCAGATCTTGGTTCTACTTTACTGTCCACAAAGAACTGTAAATGCTAACACAAAAGGTGCCAGTGTCTCAGAGCATTTTGGTTCTGAAGTGGTTTGACTCCAAAGCAAAGTATCCCTGGAAAAAGTTGCTATTAGACACAAAGACAATATATACACTTCACTGATAACTAAGTTGAACGAGACTTGTGGTAGCGAAGTGGTACATTTTATCCTGTTTGGAGATCAGCTCATTACCAGGGAAACAGGAATTTTCTTGCCCTGTCACTAGGATTACATTATTTGTTATTATGTTACTCTTCAGGCCCAGTTATTCACAATGTTGAGTAGCAATCTGAATTGTGTAATAGGAGACCATTGGTCCAGATTTCCTTTCCTCTCTCCCTTCACTTAACATCTGTGAATTCAAGGACTGAACAAGGCCTTCTGAAATGTTTCTGCTCTAGCTGGAACTTGAAACTTGAGACGGCAAAATCTCAAGGGAGAGGGAGATGTTCAGCTTGTTGTGAAAGAAGAAGCTGCCAGGAGGCCCTGTGAGCAGAACTAAATCTTTGAAAGAAGTCTTGTCAAGATCCAAACACTCCAAGTTACTGGGCTGCTGATCAGTCTGACCCCAAACTTTGCCATACCCATCCTGCCATACCTCCCTCCTTCTGCCTGAACACTACCCATAGCCAGAACCAGCCTGGCTGGCTGGGGCTGGGGCATTGGCACTTGTGCTGCCAGCAGGCTGCTGTTCCAGGCAGCTCTTTTGCCAATGCCCAGAGTCACCTCTGGCTGTTCCTACAGAGAGAACTGTCCATCATTAACTGTCCATCCCACTTTGTCATGGGAAAAGGAGCAGATACTGTTGATGGTGCTGTATAAGCATTAGCAATATTAAATCACAAGGTATCTGTGTGCAAGGAACATAAGACTTAGGACTACCTGCAAACTTCTTCCTGCAAGGATGTGCACTGTATATCTTTTGTATCTGTTGTTGGCACATGCTACTTACAGTGTTTACAAATCATTCTATTCTCGGAGAGACCTACAAACATTTCAGTAGTTTGAGGATATATTTACTCAGCTGACTGCAAGTTGTATGGGGTTGTGAAGATGCATCACTAAGGGCTGAAAAGTGAAATTAAAGAATGCACCTGACTTGCCATCATCTGGACAGATTTGTGCAGATAATGTGAAGAATTCTTCATGCATTGCCTGTCAGTGAAGAAGCCATTCCCATTCACCTCTGTAGGCAAACAGTTGCAGCATTTCTTGGTTCTGTAATAGGAGAGGCCATTCAGGAATGTTCTCAATCTACAGTGCTGGGCTATGCAGGTCCCTTTGACCCTGTCTGCTATGATAACGTGGTTAGCACTGTGTATGACAATCCCACTGCAGCTCTGGACACGAGACTGCTGCAGCAAACAAGCTCGTGGGACAACTCCAACAGCTCCACGTTCCAGGGCTGCCCGGAAAAGCCCCTTGTGGGGAGGTTTCAGACCAGCAGCTGCACCACCGGTGCACTGCCTTCCCAAAGGGAACACAGACCAGCACATGTGGACTCCCTGCATTCCTGGATGACAATTAATATGTTGAAAGATTTTTTGGGACATATTATTAAAATGTAAGCAGAATACATTTAATTTAAAACTTTTTCATGCCTTCATGCAAAAAACTGGCCCCCATTTCTCTGTCTCCCCACTCCTAACTCCCTGGCTTTTGCAGTCACTATTAAGGATTTACATTTCTGGAAAACTACAACACTGACTTCTTTCGCATTGGCTTTTAAAGCCAACATATGACTGGCAAGTTGTTTACCAGCCAGACAAACCAAGCAAGCTTTTTATGTCTCCAAAGATAATAAAATAGTGCTTGGAGCACAGCTTGCCTTGAGTTTCTGCATGAAGCTCCACAAAAAGAGATGGCTATTTTAACCGTCCTGTAGTTTCTTAAGCATAGGTTCTCCTGTTGATTTAGAACAGGCTCAACCCAGAACACTAAGCCATAAATACATCTGGAGCTGAGGCTGCAGCAGAATTAATATTCATCTCTCTAGTTTTATTTTAAAATATACCTTTAGATCTCATGGGTAGCAGAGTCAGTGAGTCACTCCAGACAATTTAAAGATATTTTGGAAAAAGCTGTAAAGTGAATTTTTGGGTTTGTTTTTCTTTCTTCCTTTTTTTTTTTTTTTTTGGTTTTTTCCAGTCACAAGCAGACTTGGCTTCGTTATTTGGGGGTTTTTTATAATAGAAAAACTAGAGTTGCATAGGAGTTAATGAGCACAAAGCATCCCTCACTGACACAGCCACTCCAAGAGAAATGGAAGGACTTCTGGTTGTACTCTAGCCAGCCATGCTGTGTTGATAAGGCTGGTGGAGTAGTGACAAGGCACCTCTGCATCCTGTGCAGCAGCAACTGCAGTGAACCTCAATGCTCAGAGCAAAGGGCACAGCTGGAAGGAGGAAACTGGCCATTTTTCCAGACTTCCCCAGTTCATATTGCCTTATGGCTGGCTGGCTGCAATGTGGAAAGTATGCAGCACCTACAGCTTTTCACAGAGGTGTAGGGACACAAATAAAGCAGAAGGAAGTCATTCCCAGAGTGAGAAACTGATAGCCAGCATGGGGACTCCCGGCACCCTGCCCAGCTCAGTCTCTTCTAGCCTGCCAGCTCAGAACCTAGACAGGGCCAGAACTGACAGTGTAATGCCTCTGTCTTCTCTATAGCAAGGCTTTAGCCTGGCTACTCCTAGCTCGAGCCAACACCATGACCATGTGTGGTGAATGAAGCAGACAGCAGAGGCCAGCAACAAAAATGATCCTGTTATTCTGAAGAGTATTTCTGGCAGGATCCAGGGGTGCAAAGCAATGAGGAGAAAGCTGTGTTCCATCTTTAGAGGAATGCCTCACTTTGCTGTACTCTGTTTCGTGACTTGTTTGCTTGAGCCTTTTTTTAACCACACTTTTGGGCTTTTCAATGTGTGCAGACAGGACAAATATAGTGACTCACAAGCATATACCTATTATTTAGTTGTTATATAAAGCCCACCTGAGCACACCATGAATTCACATTTTAGGTTTGCTGGAAACTTCTGCTGGAAATTTGTTCTGGGCTGTTGCCACCTTGCAAGGATCCTTTCTCATCCCCCCCACAGAGGCAAATCCTCAGCTTGTTTTTAAATTACTACATAGAAGCCCTGTTAGTCACAGCAGTGACCACAAAAAACGTGGTCACTTTTTTGGCTTTGAAATTCTTATTTAATGCAACTTTCCTAGGTAACCTTTCCTAACACAGGACACCATTTGTGCTTTTCATGTGGTGGCAGGGTCGCCATCCTGGTAAGGTGACAAGGAAAGTTGTTGGAGCCTATTTTAGATAACAGATCTTGCACATCATTCCTACAGTCATCACTATGAACAACACAGCCCTCTCCCCTGAGTGGGCCCCAGGAACCCACTTACATCTGAGGTGACCCTCCTGCCCTCATCACCAGAATGAGCCATGCCCTTGCAGAGCATGCAGCAACCATGCCCTACAGGCCAAAGCAGCATATCCACCTCATCCCTGTGACTGAGAACCTCTGTTAAGTCATGGAATCTATTAGCACCAAAAGGCTTAATTACCTTTGTATATAATCAGTTTGTTATTCACCACATATATTCCCCACATGCAACTAAGTAGATACTTAACAGGTCTTTTTCTCAGAAACTGAATGCAGTGCCTTGAAATTAACTGGCAATTTTGTACTTTGGACTCACTTGCATGCCAAGATTAGCAATATTTCTAGCTGGTTATAGTCACAGACACTGTAAATACAGTATTCAGTCTGCTTCTTTTAGGGGTGCTGCTTAACTTATTCTAAGCATCATAGTTTACTCTACTGTTTAAACAAAAGTTGGGTTTTCCCAACAGCTGGGATCTGAAGTCAAGTTGCTTTACAGTCATGTTTTACTGTGACAGGCTAACTTCAGTCCAGAAATGCAAGAGAAATTAATCCTTCTGAAGACATACACTGAACAAGATCAATATATACACTCTATATAGGGAGTTTTAGGTCTGTGCCTGATGTGACCTTACGTGTTCTCCAGGCAGATAATTTTCTTTGATGTTGTCTGGCTGACCCTCTGGATCCAGGGCCTATTCTGAAGTGGCACCTGGGTAGGTGATGGGGGTTGGGAGGAATTTTTATTAACTCCCCAAGGAGTTAATAAACCATTAGGAACCCATTTCCACTCTCCTTCATCTACTGGGTCTCCTCCTTCTGCCTGATGGTACAAGGCATGGGAGTCCCCTGACTCCTGGTGGCCTTCTCTCACAGATGGAAGGGTGAAACTCCACCACTCCATTTCCCTTTCACTTTCCCTAATACTCCTTAGTCTTTCTACCTCCTCCTTAAGCCCGGCCACCAGGCAGAGGAGATCCCTCACCTGTTCACACCGCATGCAGGGGTCTTTCCACCGTCCCCTGGTACTACTGACAGGCTCAAACACTGTACAGGAAGGGGTCTGGACAGATGTGGCCTTCCTGGGGAGTTCTGTTTGGGTCGGTACACTTTTACTAGCTATAGCTTTTGATCGCTTGGAAACCACTGCTGATAAAACCCAAAACCAACCAACCAAACCTCAACACAAAACAAAAAGCCCACTAGCAGGAGGATGACTACAACCCTACCTGCTTAAACTGCCGTGCCACGCCCCGGCTCGCCGCGCTCCCCAGAGCCTTCTTTCAATGGCACCTGCGAGGGCCGCAGGAAGCCCCGCCCTGCGCCTGAATGGCTGGAGAGAGGACCTTATTTTCTGTTTTATTACAGCTTCATCCTTGAAGTTAAACATATCAGGAAGAGGGAGTGAGTGTGGTCAGTCAAAAGCTCACAGAATTTGCAAGTGAAAACTCCAAATGTACTCCCTAATGAGAATGCCTCATCTCACCCATTTGCCTTGAACTTGCCCTATACACTTTCCACTATCACATCAGTCTGTGCATTACTACTGCCTTGGCAAAACACCACTAAAGTTAGGGGACAGTGCAAATTAAAGACTGATAAACCCACACTGCAGAATTTCAGCCTGACCTTTCACACTCGGGATGCAAACCCGCTACTTCTCATGAGCCCCCCCAGTCCATGAAAATGCTGCTCTGTCTCTGCCTTGGCCTGGTGCAGAAACGAAAACCAACTCTAGCAACCTAAAATTTCTTAAAGCCAGAATAAAATGCAACCCCTCTGATGATTGTGCAGAACACAGGCAGGTAACTGTGTCAGGAAGCTTTTTTTTCCTCTTTTTCTATGGCTTATACTTTGGAAGCAAAGAGCTTTCTATCCAGCCAGCCTTGAAAGCACAAGCACTGCCTGGAATTCCTCTCATAAATGTGAAGCCAAACTGGCTGCTGCTATAGCAGGAACTGGGGGAGGAGAGGTGCAGATTGTGAAAATGCAAAAATGGTCTGAGGGAGATTCTAAGCATCCGAGCATACTTCACCATGGTGAATGTTTCAAGAACACTGGCAGAAAAGATGAAGGAAGGAGATAAGAAAACACAGTTTGGCAGATAGCTCAGTCCATACCCTCCTACACAACAGGGGGTTTTTGTAGAGGAGGTAATTTTCAGCTGTTGATACCAACCTTAGCAGCTGGTCAGACAGGCTGCCAGCTATGTGAAGGCTGATGACAAAACCACTTATTCTACAGAAACCTACAAAATGATGTTTCCAAATTCCCATCAGGTTAGGAAGGTCCTGCATGCAGCAACAGCTGTGTGCTCATAGCCCATGTTTAACACACTCAGGATGCCCTCTGTAAGAATGTTGGAGACAGTGGCCCTCTGCTTTGGACAATGGCACTTGAAAAGTCATGTTAAAAACATTTTCTCTATAGCTTACACCCTCTTCCTCTTCATTACATCCGTCTGAACCAAAACAAGCAGAATTACAATCTAGGTTTACAAAATGCTGAGGAGAAGTATGAGAGGAAGTGTTCTCAACCACAGCTGCTTTCTAAAAGGCTACAGGACATTAATTAGTTGCTGCTGCTCCCCGCAGCCTCCCTCCACCTAGACTGGGAGGACTGGGCTATGGATGAACAGCAGCAATAGACCAGAATCCTGCTTTACTGCAGGGCCCTATGTGGGATCTAGGCAGAAGTGAGCCATGCTCCAGTCAACTTTCCTTTCCCCTTTTCAAGCTCAAAAATGGTAGGAAAAAATAAGCAAGTCTAATAACATTGAGCAATTAAACAGTAGTTGATAAACAAAGATGTTGAAAATAAAGTTTGACCAATCAATACTAATACATAATGCTGTTACTGATATGTAGCAAGCAGTTAATAACAATTATAAATAATAATGTAGTAAATAATGTAATAAAACCAATAGTCTCTTCAATCCCACCTTCTGCTCCTCAGCTGTCCTCATTTTAAGAGCTCATTCCTCAATCCCTGACAGAAGAGGACATTAACTTACACACTGTGCTCCTCTTTACCCCTCTCCATACATGTCCTGAATAATATCAGATTCTGGGACTGTTGCTTCATGAATTTTCACTTCTCCCTGCCTCATGTGTCCACCTGGTTCCAAGAGCCTTCAGCTCAAAAAGAATCTGTTCCTGACAAGTTGGACGGTTTTTGTGGGAAGCGTCCATGGTCCCTTTGAGTTATTCCCAGTCCCACACAGAGCCTCACTTCTCCTCCCTTCCCTCCAGTCCTCACAGTGGGCCATTATACTACATCAGACTGATCCAAAAATGGGAGCTGAGGGAGACTCTCTGAAACAGACTAGAAAAACTCTACTGTGGTATGGCCCATAAGAGGGCAGCTTTTTAAAGCATTTTTGTCTCTGCTAAATAATTTCTCGAGTTCCATGTTTAAATTCCCTCTCTAAGTGCTGGAGTCTGCCCTGTGAGGACCTCACTAAAACTGAAGTAATGAAGGATATGATCAGTTTTCTGAGGGTGCTGTGACATAGAGGCAGGTCTGATTACATCATTTGTTTTGGGTTGAGTCTCAGGAGCTTTATAAAAAGCAGTCCTAAATGCAAGGAGAGAGAAAGGGGGAGAGGAGGGCAGTAACTCATTAGCAAAAGCTCTGTATATGTGCATTCTGATATTTGTCACATGTCTACAAAGGAATTTCTTCAGAGTGCAGAGAAACCTGTGAACTGCTGGAATATTATAAGTCTTTCCTTGAGATGTCAGCCAAGAGCTTCAGTATAGTCACAGTGGCTACTGTGCTTATTTTCTTCCTAAAGATGCAGCTCTCAGTGCAAGCGCCGTTGAATGGTAAAGTCTTTCAGCTTTCTATTTTATTGTCACTTGTACCTTAGGGCAGTTATTTATGCAGAAAAATGGCATCTTTTAATTATTACTCTTCAATATCATGCTCAAAGTTGTATATTGTTGCAGCCTGCAGTTGTTTGGAGTTAGTATCCTTATTTCAATTTCTCAGAAGAGCTATTCTGACATACAGGGAAGAGAAATGTAGTTGACATTATGATGATTTAGTTGGCATTATGGACTTCTTGCATGCTCAGTATGCTTTGCTTTGTGATCTTTTTATTTCTCATAAAATGAAGCAGAGACTGGCCCTTTCAGAGTCAGTGGAAGCATCACACCTTTCCCTCTGCCTGTTTATTTTTAAACCAGAGAGAAAAAAAGCAATCCCTGTAAAGCACCCCACACAATAGAGGTCATTCTCTTATATTGAAACAAGACAAGTTTCAGGAGGTTGGCATTCCTCACTTTCTTTTTAGGAGTCAATGTTCATCTATTCAAGCTGATTTAATCAATTTTCATTTTTTCAAACTAATTATAATCTACCCGATGTTATTAGAGGGTATGAGGGGAATTGTTGTAAAGTGTTGTGTGAGAGGACTTACTCAGCACGTATATTCATGGGACAAAAATCCAGAAGGTTCAACCATAATCCAGAGCTGTTGGTTCATGCAGAGCTCTGTCAGGACAAGCATTTTACTAGGTTTTTTGCATGAGCAGCATAAGGCATGGAATTCAAACTTTCAAGGTCATCTTCTTATTTTGTGCCTATGTCCTCTGAAAAATGCCTATATCCTCTAGCAGAATCTCCCACCTGAAGGACAGAGGTTCCTAGAGCTTGGTGCTTTCCAGAACAACAGAATAAATAAAGCTTGATGCTTTCCAGGTGCTTTCTGTGACCACACAGAAGGTTTGGAATTGAAAGGATGTGCTGAAAAGATGTGTCTTATGATACATCCTAAAGGGAATTCTGAAAAGTGCCTATCTCAGACTTAGAAACCTAGTACCAAGAAATGGCAAGAGCTAGAGGATCTGCCTGTCTCAGACATCTTTCCAAGCAGATTATCACACCTACAACCATTCACACTTTCCCAGCTCTCAAGTGATATTGGAAATGTATTTTTTCCTCGGCTATTGATCAGTCAAACGCAGGTACACTGGCTCTAAGAACCTGCTCTGCCATGCATGGCCATGTAACTGTGTTACTCATCAATACTCATCCCAACATGAACAAAGAGAGTGTTCACAGACATAGAGCCATTGAATGTTCCCTTCTAGATATGAATCCTCCAATGTGACACTGTGTGACAGCCTGCCTAACCCTCATTCCATTACCAGGCAGGATAAGGGTAAAAACAACCTTGCTCCCAGTCTGAGGCTGGCAGCTCTCTGTGTTCATTCAGAGAGAATCAAAAAGGTTCTGCCATCTGGTCACTGATCCATCTCCTGATCCAAGCTGGATGAAATGAGCATAAATGTGCCTCAGCCCTACCTGCAGTAGTTGCTGTGGTTGTGCTCACCATAGAGTCACAATGGCAGTGAACTGCAGATCATCAAAATGCTCACAGGCTAAGGAATACTTCACTTGGCAAGACTTGAAGCTTTCACTTACTTTTGTGTCGAGTGGCATAACTGGCCAAAATATTGTAAATACTTAGAAGTGATTGTTTTAAGGTTGCTGTAGATTATAAAAATCATAGTTTTGACACCTCATACACATTTTAATGGTCAATAAGAGCATGAACAGAGTAGCTACTGTAGCTAAGCCAGTATTTCTTCAAACTCTGCTCAAATGAGGATACTTCTAAAACCTACTGCCAGTCAGTTCCTATCTTTATGCAAATTTTGCTTACAGAATGACCAAAGGACACAAGCAATCCCCAAAAAACCCAGTAAGAGATAATCCCCTGCAGAGAGAAGGCAAGAGGAGAATGAGGTTTCTCATCCTGAAATCCAAAACATGAATTCTTCTATGAGAGGAACCTGAGGACTTGAGCCAGGATGATTACACAGACCTTGTTTTGAAAATTCCAGGGTAAAAGAACAAGGCACACTGGTCCTAACAAACTGAAAGCAGAGAGTTCTGTGTTCCCAGCATATATCAATACAAAAGAGCTAAGTGCAGTTGGTTTGCACATCCCTACAAATTAATCCCAAACATTTCACAAAACATTCTTAGGGAAAGAGAATCTGCATCTGTGACCACACTTCAGAGCACTATAAATGCTGCCAAGAACCATGTATTGAGCAGACAGGTACATGCAATGATAAATATTTGCCTGCATGTATACAGACACTCAAAGGCATACTGAGTGTTTGCAAGATTTGTATTTCAGGACTGTTTTCTAAGCAAAAATAAAATTACATTTGCAGAGAGTAAAGATCAGCATTAGCCTGATAACCCAAACTGTTCAGGTCTGTCAAGACAAGCACCCCTAATTTTGCAGCAAGCTGAGTGATTTTGAGTAGGTTTCAGGACCAGGAAAAAAAAATATTAAAAAGAGCATTTAATAAGTCAAGACATTTCCAAAAACATGCAGAGATACTGTCCCAAGTTCAATTCCTTAAGCAGTGGATGAGTATTGATCATTTTAACACTCACTCACCATCCCTGGGATTCTCTGAGTTATATGGGTTCATGTATCATACTCCCTTCTTTCAAAGTCCATCTATTCATTTCTGTCCATCACTCCTCAGTGCAGCGACTGGCAAGCCACTGATGTTTTTCAAACTCCTCAACAAGGCATATGTGGGTTCGTTGTAGTTACACTCCACTTGTATTCCTTAGCTTCCTAACCAGAAAAAATTCCCAGGGATGTTTCTACAGACAAAGTCTGTGGATATTAAAAAAAAAAAAACCAAACAAAAAAACCCCAGCAGTTTGCCCTAAGATTTAAGTGACCACAAGAAACTCACCCCTATGGGCAGAATCACAGGGATAATTATAGTTACAATTTGAGTGAGAAAGGTTCATAAGGTGTCAAAAAGTTTGAAAGTGTCTATGTTTTGCTATGTTTTGCTCAACAGCTGGGACTAGAAAGATAGACAAAAGTATTGCAAAATTCAATACATGGGTTTAAGTAGCAATTTGTTTCTTTAGAGAGTAAGATCAATTTCAAATACTCACATTAATATTGCCTTTGTCTTTAAACAGGGTCAAAATGGTCTTATATTGGTAAGTACTAATTCATACATACAAAGTTATGGCTTTCTTTTGTACTTTAAGGACAACCTGCCAAATGTATTCTGGTGAGTACTTACTGGGATCATAATCCTTATCCAGGTTTGAATCTGGGCAATTTTCTTGAAATCTGTTATTCATCCATCAGGTTTCATATCTAAGTGACTGAGAATCGGTTACTGAGTTCTAAATTTCCTTGTGGAATGACAGGAATTTCAGCAGACTAAAGCTGACCCTACAACTGCAGAGGGTCCCCGAAGCCCTCTGTTTCCTCACCAGTCACAGGCCAGCAGCACATTCCAGCCCAGCTCTGCAAAGAGCATTCTCTCCCTACCCACACCAATCTTCTTTTTCAAGTAGAGTCAGAGTTCAGCAAGTCACCTGTATCATGTTACTGGAGACTCAGGTCCCCAAAGATCCCAGCAGTGACAAAATTAATCATCTTTAGGAAAGCAGTGTTAATTTGTAACTAATCCTTTTAGTCATCTACTACCTCAAAAGGACCTGGTGGCTGCTCAGAAAAAGAATTATCTAGCGTTTTTCTTCTACTTGATCAAATCCTCTAGCCAGGTATTTCCTCATTCAGAGCAGCATTTTACATGCCAAATACCCCCACAGAAGTAGGCACTATGGAGAATCTCAGAAAAAACGCTTGTTCTTAAGCTTTTGGTGCTGCTCCAAGACAACACAAAGAACCTCTGAGACTGAACTTGCTGCTGGGAACTCCTCCCTTTGGCTGTGCTCCAGGTTACCTGACTCGCTTCACATACGCAGAAGGAAAACTGTCAGCTGCATGTCCATCTGCCAGTGTCCATACATACACCTCACATTCCCAGCAAGGAAAAAAGCTTGACACAGCTTTAACAAAAGCCTGGGTTTTCCATTTTGACAGCAGCCATCAGATAAATCTAGCCCTACTGGGTAGTAAGGAAAACAAGACTTTTTTTACTACCATCAAAGCAGAAGTTTTGCCCTTCTTCCCAGGGTAATTCTTGTTTAAATTAGTTACTTCTCCCTTCCTGGGAATTTGGGTACCACTGTTGACTTCAAAGTGTGTTATTCTCAGTGCCCATCTTCATGAATTCTTGTTAAGCTCTTCCATGCTGCAGGCTGATTTCTACATTCTAAACGTATGGAGGACAGAGAGAAGGTTCACAAAACAGATTATCTTTTTCCTTCAACTACTGATTTCAAAACTTATCTAGAAAAACATATAAAAGCAAATATATAAAAGCAACTTCAAAAAAGTAAAGTGGCAACTGAACTTGTACAGAGTAGTACAGAGGAGCAGAGGTGGAGCATTGATCCTCATAGACAAAAACAGCTATTGGAGAGACTGTGCTAAGCCAGGAAAGAGCCCCTCTGTACTCTTCTACTGATCCTGGTTCCTGATGGCATCCTAAACCTTCCACCATTTACCTCTGCCCCTGAAACACTTTGCAGTGCCTCTCACTCAAATTGAGTCAATAGGAATGGAAAGGAAATCAAGCCATTATAACCACAGTGCAGACTGATGTCATGATGAGGGTCAAGGTACAAGATTAAGGGTGGAGGAGAAATCCGGGGGCTCATTGTCAGAGATTTCTATTTGCTGAGTAGGACAATATGTAAAACTGAATGTTGATACAGTGTTAGTACCTCAGGCCAGAGTGGCAAAGCAAGATGACACCGCATGTGATCAGGCCTTATCTATTCAGCACAGGCTTTCCAAACAAATGAGAGTTTGCTTTGCCTGTAATAGAAACTACTACATTAGATACTTCAAATATAAAGGCTAAACCTCTCCTCTGTTTGCTTCTTCCTTAGCCAAACTGCAGCAATGCTATTTGTTCCTCCTGTTTTCACTACCCTTGCACACAGCCCGAGAAAAAGTGCCTGGAGGAAACACCACAGAGCAATGAGGCCTGAGCCCTCAGCCCCAGGTGACACAGGCTTGCTTTGTGTTCTCTTACCTTCTGTAAAATGGGCAGAGTAGATCAAGTGTATCATAAGGAAGGGGTTTTCTGCTAAAGAACTAAAACAGTGGTTCCAGTGCCCCACAGCTCAGGACAGCATGTGCAGGCAGCTTTTGGCAATGCTGCTGTGTGGCTGTGACGTGCAGGCAGGAGTCTTCTGCCCCAGAAAAAAATGGTAGAAGTGGATGTTAGGCTTCAATTCTTTGGATTCTGGCTCTGTTTCTGTAGTGTAAGTAGGCTGGAATGAAATCAGAGAGCCAGAATCATCCCTTCAGAGTGGACAAGCAGCCACAATGGAGAAAACTAGCTTTGCAGACAAGTTTAAGGTAATAGTGCCAACAGAATTATTAATGTACTTTAGCATATGAAGAGACAACTTCATGCTGCAATGCAGACACAAGAACTGTTGTTAACAGACATCAGGCTAATTGTACTTGCAAACTCTTTTGTTCTGCTGTTGCCAAATACTCCAAATCAGTGAGGTGCTGAGAACCTGTTCTAACGCCCTTCCACCTCCCCTTCAGAAATGATGGCTTTAGTGAACACACCAGAACATGCCCCAGATTTCTCATACAGCACCTGAATGCAGTAACAGTGACAGCTACAGCCCTTGGCAATTCCTCTATCTCACAAGCTTCCCTCTGGACATGTGTAGAAGACACACACATATTGGCTCTGTGTGCACAGAATGGTATGACTGAGCTCTGAGCAAAATGGAAACCATGTGGTCCTGTCACCATGGCAGGGAGCCTGGACTCAGCCTTCACCACTACCTCAGCCCTGGGCAAGCAGCAACTTTACAGCTTCCAGCTGGCTGAAAACAGGGCAAAGTGCTCTGCCTGGCTGCAAAAATACCACAGACATTCCTGCGTTACTGATCCAATGCATTTTACTACACTAGTTCACTTCAGATCAAGAGAATTTGGATAGACTGTGAGAAGCTGGAGCAACACGAATATTAATTGGTCATTACAGCAACAGTCTGCTGGTACCACTGGAGTCTCACAGGGCTGTTTTCTCCTTATTTGAAATGGGCCAATGTATACATCCTGGGAGCAGACATCATTGTTCTTGAAGGAACATCTGTCCTGCATTGCCAGCAGCACCAGTGCTGTGGGGTTGGCTGGAAAGCTAAAAGCTGTCAAAGGAGATGGTACAATGGACACGTGCAGCCTTGGTGCTGAGGGTGTTCTGCTCAGCTCACTGGGCACTGGGCAGCCAGACTACCCAGAGAATTATTCTTTCTTTATTTACAGACATCTTTCACGAAATCGCTGTGAGGGCACAGTCAGGCTCAGGGTTATCTTCAGTGTGGTAAGGGAACATGGTCCTGCAAACTTGTGTTGAGCAAGGCAGCCCACAAGCTGGATTTGAGCAGCCTGAGTTTGCACTCCCTAGGGCAGGGAGTGTTCTTGGCAGCACTGGGAACAGTGGTAGCAGGAAGGGTCCTACTTCCACTCACACCAACAGCTCCCTACCTTAAAATGCTCATTCCAACAGCTGAATTACAGTGCTGAGGGACAAAACAGGCCCATGGCACAATTAGTGCTCTGCTGACACAGTCCTGGTGGGATCCTCATAGCAGAAAACACTTCTGAAATGCCTGGGTCACAAATGTGTCACACAAAAAGGAAATTAACTTCGAAGATAATTTTGCAATACTTCTTATGTTAGTATCTTTTGGGACGTGTAGCACAGGCCAATCTTACATCCACATGCTGTTCTTTATTCAGTAGTGATCGGACAAAGCCTTTGTAAACACAATGTGATTTCCACTGATTTTGTCTGAGTGTACTGGCACAGAAAAAGGAAAATCTGGTTCACAATCAATCATTCATTTTCAACAGACCTAGCTGAGAAATGCCTTCCAGCTGTGTGGTTTATCTACCATGGAAATCTCAATCTCACATATGCAAAACTAAGCTGAGCTGTGAGCTCAGCTCTTTGAGACAGGAGTTTTGAGGCACTGAAATTAGAATGACTACGTGACAAAAGACAGAATTTCTATAAAAACTGGGTTTGTACCAAAAAAGAGGTTTTGTTTGGTTTTGTTGGAGTTTTTTAATTGAGCAGGAATGAAAAGCAAAATGTTCTGTAGCTTAAAGGCCTGTGAGTGGAGTTGCAGATTTATGCCAAGAAAAGGATAACTGCTAGTAAAGATCAACGTACATAAAGACTGTGATAACTGCATCATTTTATAGAAAAGACAAAAGTTTTCCTCCTGAACTGGTGATGTAGGTGTGGAAGTTTCCATATTCTGCTGCCAACTCTTCCAGACATTCAAGTCACCCAAACACAGCACTGAAAAAATGATGGGTGCTTCACTACATGGTTTTCCCTGGCTGAGACTAGACCTCTATTTTATACATCAATCATCTATTTAATTATATACATCAATCACCTATTTAATTATCAAGTCTCCAAAGCTATGATATGTAATATATTAAAATCTTCTTGTAAACTCACTACCTTATCAAACCCTTTAAAATTACTGAAGTCTTATTACAATAAAGGCTTCTCACCAATTTTCTGACATTGCTGTGCTCTTAGCTCCTTGTACAGTGTTAAATTTCAGTGTCATTGTCTTGCACAGCAAGTTTGAACCTAAGAAACTATCATTTCTTGGTATATCCTAATGCATATTTTCCTGGGAAATATTCTTCAGTATGTATTCCATAGTATGGAATTTATGCTCTTCTGGATGTATTTGTTATTTGCCAAAAACAGGTAGAGGATAGACTTCTATAATGTCAGCATAACATTTATAACCTTTTAAAAAGAATTTCAGCAACTTTAAGATAGTATCACAAAGAGGTAAGAGGAAAGAAATTGATGTGATTGTCATTGAACTGGAGCCAAAAATTTAAGTTACAGCAACAGCAAGGCCTATTTATACCGAAAAGCACTGATTGAGACTGAGTATCCACTCTGCAAACAATGTCACCTGCTAACCTATGTCTTAAATAATCTTAAACAGTTTTACCAAGGAAGTAAGTCTGTCTTTAAGTACCAGAATTGATCTTGTTGATTCTGCCACATGCACTATGTTTAAGTCAGAGTCACCCCCACTATCCATTTACTTGGCAATTGTCTTTCATGTAAATAAAGTGAGCCACTAATAGTATCCTCCTGACTGTTAATTCCCTTCAGAAAATATCTGAACTTGCTTTGCTACTGATGACCTGAACTTCAAAGAAGCCACTGGGAATATTATAGGTTTGGAAAAGAAGCCTTCTAATCAAAGACTCAAGGGACTCAATCTACTCAGTTTAAGAGAAACAATATCCTCTATGTTATAAGTACTTCAACAAGGACCAACAGTATGGGAACAGCAAGCTCTCAGTGAAAAGCAAGCTGCCAAGGAGAGTAATTATCCATTTGGCACTAATGAAGTCTCTTTTATTTGTAATGCTTAAAGGAAGAGTAGATGTTTATTCCCTTCTGAAAGAAATGGCCTCACCAAAGCAGAAATTGATCCAGGGAGGCCCAGTGTGCTGCGTTACACAGATCAGGCTGGGTGATCCCTAAGGACCTTCCTGCCTTGGAAAGAATCATGATGAATGTTCAGAGACAAGGAGAAACACAAGTTGCAAAAGTACCTCTCCTGGTATTTAAATCCAAATAATCTCATCTTACAGTTTGCAAACAGCTGCTAGCTGTTAATGTGTAATTAAATCAAAGGCACAATTAAAATTCTCTTGATATTATCTATTCTTTGTAGATCTTACCTCGGGCAAAAGGCTGTGATGAAGAAAAGTTTCACCAGAGTTTGAGCAAGTTATTGCAGGTCAAATTACCATAACACCTTCCATTTTTGCAAGCTAGCTTTTCACTGTGGGTTATGCAATCCTGTTAGATAGAGCCAGACAGTTTGTACAGTAACGAAAATCTGTGAGGGTCTGATATAATCAGACCTGTCTCTAGGTCACAACACCCTCAGAAAAATGGTCATATCCTTCATTACCTCAGTTTTAACGAGGTCCTTTTTTAAAACAAAAAAGTCTTAAAAATTCAGAAAAGGCTTCTTTTCCAAATTTTCTGTGAAGGCTGACACAGGGGAATTTCTATGTTAATTGCATAGTAAAGATCTGATAAATGTGTCTCTGTTAATTCACACAGGTCCTGATGGGGAGAAGGCCTGGTCAAAGAAATACCCATTTTGTGGAGGAGTATTCCAATCACCAATTGATTTCCACAAAGATATTCTCCAGTATGATTCTAATCTCTTGCCTTTAGAATTCATAGGCTATAACGTGCCCTCCACTGACCAGTTTACATTGATCAATAATGGCCATTCAGGTAAGGAAGCTCACAGACAGCAAGGAATGGTAAAAGAAATAGATGCAGGAACTCAGTGGTTTTTTTACTTCATGGGTGGACTACTTTGATTATCAGATGAAATGAAGCTGCTAATCAGACGAGAAAGCCTTCACATCAGCATACCTACATCTACAGAACAGGCTAGAGAAACCTGGGAATGTACTAAGTACAGATGGATTCCCAGCAAGTCAAATTTTAAATAAAGAAATTTAAAATAAACCCTAGGCATGTCAGAATTAATGCCCAAGGTTTTCTTCTTACTTTGGTTGTGGTGCTCCAAAACAGAAACAGCCTTTGTGATTCTGCTAAGAGATTAACTGATAAAATATGAGTAATGGGTCTCTCACATTCATCAAAGCAACTCAACTGGATTACGTGGGGGCGTGGGGAAGAGGGAAAAAAATGCAGGAGCACCGTTCTGTTCTCTTGACTTGAGATAGAAACCTTTTTAGTGTAAGGTAAGATAGACAGTGATAGGTAGTGATAGTAAGAAGACAAAAAAATAATTAGAAATAGTGCAGAAGCAGGCCCTCCCCACAGCAGCACTAAATCAGTGTCAGTACAGAAGGTAAAGGCAGAGGTGATGCTGTCTCATAAAGGTCTCCTGTATTGACACAATTTACAATACCAGTGAGTCAGCCCCAGCATTTTTCATTCCTTCCTGAAACACTTGAAGACACAGAAAGAGAAGCAGTTATAAAACCCTCCTTCTTTGTATCCTCCTTTATTCCATAAGCATCAAAATAACCTGCATTATAAAATGGCCTCTGCTCTCACATGCTTGGTTTTAAGTTGGCCAACATGCAGAAATCTCTTTTTTAAGCATTCTTTCAGTGAGGTTGACCTGCTCTATTGAACATCATAAGCCCATCCTTCAGTAAGGGCCAACCTCTTGGGAGGGATTCCTGGTTTTCCTCTTGATCAAATTCTCCATTAAAACCAGGTTACTTTAGACTAGGAATGGCTGAACACCCTTTCCTTGTGAGCCTTCTTTTCCTAAAAGTCCTTCCTGGTCCTGAGTGAAAGACTGGACTGCCACAGTTGAATGCACCGGGCTGATGTAAGTGACAGGCAATAGGCAGAGAAGGAAATATTGTCACTGTGTACTTGAAGGGTGCCAGAGTGTAGAAGGAGCCAAAAGAACAGCACTGAGAGCCTGTCCCTCCCAAAACAGTCACACAGGTAAAACAAGTTCCTTGGAGAACCTAAGCCACTACCACTGTCAGATCTCAGACCTAAAGTACAAAATTTGATTACTTCCTAAAGAAAACCAAGACAAAAATATAACCCCCTCAGGAAAATGGGAATTCATTTCCAAGGTCAGTACCCTCCCAGAAAGCAGCAGAGATGCATCCTACTCTAGAAACCTCACTTAGATACAAATTAATTGCTGTGAGTAACAAAAAATTAGCCTCTGTTGGAGTGACCATTATACCATCTGCTGCTGCCTTCCCTTTCAGCTAGAGGAAATCAGTAGGATGCTTAGTATTGTGCTGTCAGTCATTCCTATATATAATTAATGTTCTTCACCAGCCAGCTCATCCAGACACAATTACCTACTTCAGCCAGACTGAAAACAGTAGAGCTCAAAAAAACCCTTTTTAGTAGAAGCCTAAAAATACATAGGGTCACAGCTGTTACTTCACTCTGGTTTTGAGCCTTGTCTCCCCTGAAAAACATGTCCAGGACAGTCCAGAAACAAACTGTATTCACTCTGGAAAATGATACAGATAAACTGCAAAGAAATTGATCTGTTCTTGACATAAGCCATTGCTTTATGAAGTACCAAATGCTCCAAGTGAACAACTGAGAAGTTTCTGCTGGGTTGAGAATTACTACTGTCATTTCTACACCAAAAAAGCCCCAGCAAGCCAGGCTGCCTTCCCCACTGGAGAGCCTTAGTGAGCAGAGGGGAGGGTAATGCATACAAAAGTCTCCCTCCAGCACACCAAGAGAGGAAATGCTAGCTCTTAAGGCCTGGGATTATCTTGCTGCTCGACATCAGTTTGGGGAGCAGCAAGGAGAGGGGGGAGTTTATTTGGTTTTGTCATGTGCTCGTAAAACAAGATTAAGAGGCAACAGAGTTCAATATAACAGGAGATATAAATTACCATGATAAATATTAATTTATTAAGCCATTTTCAACCATTATAAGGGGACTGAAAGAAGGTACATGAGCCTAAATTTTGCTTCGACATATCAATACTTGTCTCTTCAATGTCTGAGATAAATTTGCATTCTTCAGGGAGAAGAAAGATTTTCACTAGCAACAATTGCCACATTCAATTAATGTATTTAAGAAAATAGGAATGGGTACGTTCTAAAAGTTTTAAATTCTGATCTACCAAGAAAGGCTTCAAGAGAACTGTTTATCTCCTACCATAGACTGAGATGGATTTGAGTTAAGAATCTGCTTTTTTCATGCTCCATATATAATACACTTAGACACAGTATTTCTATTTGCCTTTCTTGAGAGCTGTGGTATCATTTGTTCCCATCTGGTTTTGATCTGCTCACAGTGAAAATGTATCTGTCACCAACTATGTCCATCAGAAACCTCCCGTTTGAATACACCGCGTCTCAACTTCACCTGCACTGGGGAAACCGAAACAAGTCCGAAGGCTCTGAGCACACTGTCAGTGGGAAGCATTTTGCAGCAGAGGTAAGGCCAGCTCAGAGCAGGGAAAGCAGCAAAGAAGGTTGGGCAGGTCCCATTGTTTCAAAGTGGGATCTGTGTCTTGGGTAAATGACTGTAAAAGGCTGCGAGGTTCTAAGCCAAGTATTTATGATCTGGGTATATACTAAAAAATGGGTTGTGCACAACAAGAAAAGATGGACTCGGATGTGCTAAGGCAGGGAGCTGGAATTTAGATTCTGAACTCAGAGCTGGCACCAGGTCACTTGAGGTAACTTTTAGCTGCATGACACTGCTGCACTGTTTACCTTTACTCACCTTCTATCCAGTGACAAACTATCTTTTCTAATTTCTAAATTATGGATTTGGGAATATATTTTGATAAGCAGTACCAATCAGATATTTACCTCAAAATTACTGAAAAAATAAACTAGTCAGAATAACTTGCTTGCATAACAGCACTTTAGGAATCCATTTCTTCTCTAGTTACATTTAACACTTGGGTTTGCATTCCAAATATTGGAGTGCTAAGGTGTTTTCAGAAAAATTTATTAGTACTCCAGTCAAGATGCCTTGAAGCTGAAGTCATGGATCCTCTTTCTCCCCTCATTATGGGGGATGTGGGCTGTGTGTAACTCAGCTACAGCAGGGCTGGGAGTCCCAGGACCTTCTGCCTTTCTCTAAAAAAGATCTTACCACTGCACCCAGAAATCACTGAAGGACCCTCTTGCATTGTCTTATCCCGAGGTGGCTGCACTGGTCCTTTTTAGCTGTGAAGCATAAATGTGAGCATGACCCAGCAGTCATTGTAACAAAATATCTCCTCCTTTGTAGCTGCATATTGTACATTACAACTCTGAGAAATACCCAGATATAACAGCAGCAATGGACAAAGCAGATGGACTGGCAGTTTTGGCTGTTCTCCTCGAGGTAGGATGCAGGACCTTTTTTTTTCTGTTTGTTTAGAATATGCTTTCAACCATTCAGTTATGAGAGACCTTTAATGTACAAAATTACCTACATTATTTAACAATACAGTGGCTGAATAAAGGTTTTTCCTTTTCTCTGTCACAAAAATAAAAGAAGGGTCAGACTCTACCAGTACATACCAAATCAGGAGCAAATATTAAGTAAAAGAGGAATTCCTAGTATTTCCTCATGTCTTTTAGTAAATTAACTTCAGCTATGTTAAATCCACTCTTGCATTCATTTACAAACTAATGACTGGTAGCTTTTATCAAACAAGAGGCAACAGTGAATTTCAAGCTCATTTACTCAAAGCTGCCTGCTGTAGCATGAAGCAGTTTGAACACAGCAGAGAGGCACAGGCAGGCACAACCCTGCCTTTGCCCACTACATGTAATTAGGATTTAACCACAGTCTTCTCCCTGCTAACTTCCCAGATTCTTTGAATCACAGATTACAGTAAACGAGTACATTCAGTGACATTTTAAGATGTCAGAAGGATGGCTTTCCAATTTTCCTCTCTAAAGTCCCACATATGAAGATAATAATGATCTTAAACAAAAAAAAAATTAGTAGTTTGTACATATATAATTCTCCTTTTTCTTGAGGATTAAAACTCCTCAATAAGGTAACTGTAAAGACCATTTTTAAATGTGAGGATTTTCTGCAGCATAACAAACCAAAACCACAAGTTTCCACATTTCCATCAAAAAAGTAAAATGTTCTAGTTAGCAAACAAAGCTCTCATTAATATTACCCAGGCTCACTTCCTAGCACCTCTAAGATTCTGACAGTAATTTTGTGTTAAATTTCAGTTCATTTGGAAGTTGTAGCTGTGAAAAGTGTCAGAGTATTGTATATTATGCCAGGGAGTAATACTGGGATTCTGGTTATTTCTAAGCAATGGTGTTTGAAAATCAAATTAGTGAACAATGGAGATTAGGTCTTGGAAACGCTTTCAGACAGCTGGTGGCTATTACAGTTGATGTAAGGACACAAGTACTATGTCTGGTTGTCAGAGGAGTTGCTAAGCACCAGCTCTGAAGAATTCATAAAAAAGGCATTGATTATTAGACTGAAAAGCTGCTGGTAGCAGTTGAAAAACAGTCTTGTGTGATAGTCGAGTTATAGCCTTTGCCAAAGAGTTGTGTTGTAGTCCTGTGGCCCTGTGTACCCCAACAGTGTCATTCTTTACCTCCCTGGACTGTGAGGAGCAGCAGATTAAAAAATGTTTGTGGGTGGAAAAATGTGGCTTTGACTGGAAAGCAGGAGATGATGTGAGAAGCCTGGCAGCTGAGAACTTCTGCCTGCAATGCTCTCAGAGGAAAGGGCTTCTCTTCATTTGCACAGCACTCTGAGCAGGCAAGGGCAATTGGTCTTTCACTTGCACACAAAAGGTCTGCACTGCAGTTGTAAAGGCAGCATTATGGTACAGAAGCTCTAATAGCCCTGAAGCAGGAACATAACCACGGCTCTGAGGACAGAGGGAATGTTTTGAGGTATAAAACACTTATGCCAAATGAATATTTGGACAGTGGAGGCACTTGCCTTAGGACAGGCCAGAAGCACAGACTCATATTCAGACTGGTGATTTGCACAGCTGCTGATAATGTGATCATTGCAGATTGGACCCTTCAACCCATCCTATGAAAAGATCTTCAGGCACTTCCGCAATGTGAAATACAAGGGTGAGTGGCTAAATCAGATTGAGAATGGCTGAGAGTATCAGATGTCACCCTGAGAGGGACTGAACTGGCTGAAGAAACAGTCCAGCGATCCCAGGCAAACCTGTCCCAAACTGTGAGAGGCTTCCAAATGCAGAGCATTCCTGGGAAGAGCATATGGCTAGCATGCCCCATGTGATCCTGACTGGGCCTCACTTCTTCCACATGGTGTTTTTTAGTTAATATGGCCACAGTTTATCTTAGAGGACTCCGATTGGGTATCTTAGACAAGATTTGTACATAGGAAACTTAAAAAGCTGTACTCCTTATTAAACTGGGATCGTCTCTGCTAAAAGGCTTTTTTCTTATCCTAGTGATATGACACTGAAAATATCCTCTTTACTGACAAGCAAATTCACTTCACTGAAACACTACCTGTGTAGTCATGATGCAATATTTAACACAAACCCCCTTTTTTAGATCAGAAGGTCCTGGTGCCTGGTTTCAATATTCAGGAACTGCTTCCTGACAGACTGGATGAGTATTATCGCTACGAAGGATCCCTGACAACTCCTCCCTGCTACCCCAGCGTTCTCTGGACAGTTTTCCGACACCCCGTTAAAATTTCTCAAGAGCAGGCAAGTTCCAACAGAGCACATTTCCCTGATTGGTGTGTGTTAAAGAACTGTAAATACATAATCTCATTTCCTGGATTTCTATTATGTCCTGTAAAACTGAAAGGTGACCATTGCTAAAATCCTTTGAGTGGGAAGACCAGCACAGAACTGACATAAATCAATATCCCATTCTGTTTGTTGTTAGCACGTTTTCAGCCTGCCAGAACAAAGGACAGACAGCTGCATAGAAATTGGTACAGTATCAGCTTGAAAAAATCACAATCAAGTGAGATCAATTTTTATTTTCATTATGTACTTACTCCCTGCTCTAAGTCTTTCCACGAGTTACCTGCAGATTATTTTGTTTGGGCCCCATGTCTGAACGCTAAGTATCACCAAGTATTTTAGTGCTACTTTGATTCTGATGGACTTAGGTGGGTTGGAAAGTTTCTAAAAAGCTTGTGTTGTGTTATTTATCAATCTTGAATTCCCTAGTTTTTCTCCCAGCTTACATTTTTTGTGCTCATCTAATTAACTTCATTTGCTCTTAGGTGGCCACTTACACAGACTACAAACTCACAATCACTATCTTCTGATTCACCTAATTATAGACACAGGGGAAAATGTTATTATCAAAACCTCGAATCAAATTACTGTATGCTCCTCATTTTGAAAATACATTCTCACCTGTGTCCATTCTGTCAGATCATGTCTCTACCAAAATAAAGAGTTCTTTCAAAAAGTAGCCTTTAATATCACTTAGGAGTTAGGCTGTGCCAGAGAGAGCATGCTGGAAAAGTCCACCATGTTTCGTCCCATCCCGTTTTCCTGGCAGATAATCTGATAGTAAGGAGTAATTTTATTAGGATATAAACAAAATACAGGTATGGACTTGGAGATGTCACACTGTTTACACATTATTCTGTATTTAGGTTCACAGGCCACATGAGACTTAATTATTACTTAATGTATCCTCTTCCCTTTGACTACCCCTTTGATTTCAAACACTCCCAGCGATCCCACACTGGCACTGCTTTCTCTGTATTCTGGGAGCTGAACAGGTGCTTCCCTTTCTAGTTACTGGCACTGGAAACAGCCATGTACTGCACAGAGAGTGATGACCCAGAACCCCTGGAAATGGTTGATAACTTCAGGAACGTTCAGGAATTCCATGAAAGACTGGTTTTTATCTCCTTCCGTGAAGGTGAGTTGGATGAATGCTTCTGTGCAAAGAGACAGTGCACAGTGATCTGTGTAAATGTGAAGTACTGGGATGGCAGTCCTGCTGCTCTGTACCACTACAAACACCCAGCAATCCCTTTTCCCTGCAGTTCACTTTGTTGCCTTTTCTTTTCCTATTGCACTGGTGCATGGGCAACTGCACAAGAATAAGGTATTCCCAGGGTAGATAAGAACTCTTTTCCACAGTGGGTATCAGGCAAGTCCTGCAACCCTTCTGATCAAAGGCAAAGAGATAAAAGAAGGAAGACACAATTGGCCTTGTCATGCTTGGCAGAAGGATTTGCTGTCACTCCAAATACTAAACAGCCCCACAGCTGAGCTGTTTCTGCCCATGTAAGTGCTTAAGATGGCCTCGTCTCACCAGTGACATTTGCTGGTTCTCAGCAATGTCAGGCTAGATCTTATGCAGACCACACATTTAAAGGGAGTCACAACTTGGCCTTTCAGGGACACTGTTTTGGGGAAATTACACAGAATCAGAAGAGGTCCTTGAGGAATTCAAACTTGACAAATAAATATAATTCATAACACTGGATTGTACGGTCCAGTGCTACAAATTTAAAAAAAACCAACCCCATTTTATGAGGAAGAACTGATCCAAAAGCTTAACTCTGCAGTGTTACACAATGACAATGCGTAAGTTTGGTGGGGAGCTTTGCACAAAAGTCTGCATCTGTGGTGAGAAGCTGAGCTGTACCTCCCAGAAAGGCCTTTGAGTACATTGTTTGTGCAAAATGTATTGTTCCAACTTCTTTGTTGTCTTGCAAACAAATACTCTTAAGGACCCGTGAAGCTGGCACGTACACTCAAGGTAGATGAATCTAGGCAAGCCACTATACTGCTTGAAATTGAGAATAAAAGATTTCTAAAAGAAAAAGCAGACTTCACAAAAAAGTATAGCCAAACAGTAAACTTTCAAATTAATAAAATGTGTTAGCACATAATTTCAACTTTGCCTGTCAGCTTCTTCTCAGTTTAGATGAAAGAGCAGAAAACACAGGAGCTTGGACTCCTATTTTGGACACTTTCACACTTCAGCCACTGCAGAAACAGTTCCCTGCAGGCACACTGCAGTAGCTGCTCTTGCCATTCCCCTCTGCAGACAGACCCTTTCATAACATATCTCTTCTAATAGAAAGCTATAGAAGAGAAGAGTGAAAATTAGACATCAGCCAAAACAAATCCTGGGCAAAACATTTCTCTGACATCAAAGATGATTTACATTTGTCACCAAAAGTTGGCTGATCTCTTAAAATGAGAATTACACTAGTAGCTCTCTTGTTGCTAGATTCTAAACATAATACATAGGAAAATTAAAAGTTTACCAAATTAACATTCCTTAACATCTCTGTGATTAACATACAAACTGATACTAGTAGCACAAACAATATTTTGAGTAAATGAAAAGATGACTGAATAGTGAAAGAGGGGAAGAACTAGAGTATGTCAGTCTTTTTTCTGCTTTTATGGATTGGCCAACCAGAAGAATGACCTCCATGGCATTCTTATATGACCACAAAGAGATTAAAACTTTCTTCTCCAGCCTCCAGTCTCAAACACTGGCTGCCAACTAGAGAGCAAACTTGGTCCAGAATGGCTGTTTCAGTAATCCTCTTCAAATCTCTGCTCAAGTCAGATTATGTGCAATGATTTCAACCAGCAGAATCTGCAATACAGCTACCAAGTTTCTGAGACTAAGGCTTCCTCTGCAGGGTCTTAAATCTCTGCACAAACAATCTACTACAGCAATGCCACTGCAGAAACACTGCCTGGATTACCTGGAGTTCCAGAGTGAGCAGCTCCCATGTGATTAAGACAGGTTCACCATGGAATCCTAGTGATCCAACTTTTACATGTTCTATCCTCATCCTCTATTTATCAAAAGTCAATACCTGGTGGGCTTGGCAAGGGTACGTTGTCAATTCCTAACCACACCTATGAGCCACTGATCTACTGAGTCAGAGTGGTCAGTCAGAAATGAGAAATGCAGTTTTCCATCTGTTTCTTAAGCTGACCTTTCAGCACCTGACTATATTCTCTCTGTACATCACACTCAGTACTTAATAGTAGAAGGTAGAAAGTTACAACCCATGATCCCAGTAAGTGAAAATCAGACACTACACTTTTCATCCAGGAATCTCCAAACACTTCACAGAAATAGTGTAAGCATTATTATTTCCATTTATGTGGGAAAATTTGACCCAGATGTGACTTTCTCAAAATTGTTGCTGTGAACCAGAGCCAAACCAAATAATATTTGGTTCTCCCTCTGCTAAGCCACATTATTGGCTCCCACGCAGAGAGGACCAGCTATAAAAGCACTTTCAATGTATCTTTAAAGCTGGCGCGACTTACCAAAATTGTAGAGGTTATTGCCCATCCTGCTGTTCATACCCCAGAACTGGTCTCTACAGCTATGAAAGACATTGCTCAGTGCTACTTTAACAGAAACCCCCATTCAGTCTAAGTACATTTAATTACTTAGACTGAATGGGGGTTTGACTGAATGCTTATTGACTCTATCAGTGAACCATAGAAAAAATGTTCAACCCATTTCAAAAAAGGTATTCATTGCCCCTGTAATCTCACATTCCACCTACTGCAGTCACAAAAGCTCCCTCACAGGTGCAGCCCCTCACCTAAAGGGCAAAAAAAATCAAGGAAAGAAAGAAAAAAACAGAAAAAGAAGAAAAAAAGGCTCCTGTCAAAGCCCAATGAAGTACACCTGGTTGCTGCTAGTGCCCAGTCAGCTGTACCTCAAATAGGAACAGAGCACACCTATTAAGAAGGGAAGGAGAAGCCATGCACAGAGTCAAGGACTGGCCCAGGCAAGCACAGAAATTTGTAAAAGAACTCCTATTGTGCACACCTAGGCCCCTACTAAGCACGTTTTCAGAGCAACTTTTCTGCCTTATCAGTGACAAGCCTGAGAGCTGCCACCTTCACCTGAGCACAGACACCACAAGATGGGGCCACTGGCCTGTGTTTTGCATCAAAATTGAAAATGACTGAAGTGTTCAGTCATCCACATGCCAGTAATTTTGCCATTTTTGATGCCAGTAATGAGTATCTAAATTCATGCTCACTATTAATAAGAACCACATTGCAAAAAGCCTCTAATCTTGAAGGATTACACAGCAAAACTCACACGTGTTTATGATATATTTTGTCTGTCAGCAGTTTATTCCAATGAAATCAGCTTCACATCCATGCAGCTGGAATTCGTTACGATGTTCAAACCACCCACTGCCCACGAGTTAAACAGGAACTCCTGTCTAGTTTTGATTAGGGTACCATGCTGAAATACCATCTAACTGCATTTTGAAGATCCTCTCATCAGACAGAAGTGCTCCCTACCCTTCCTCTTCAAACTACAAGCTCTTTTTCTACAATTATCTCTTTGGTGTTATATTTCTGTGTCCATTTGACACACCATTACTATAACAAAACTCACCTGTTGTAAAACAGCTCTACTTCAATTCCATGGATTGTGAGTTTCTTCCATTCAGCTGGACTTCAAATTAATGGATCAAATGAAATGAGGTTAAACTCCATGTTTTACATTTCTGTTTTATCAACAGCTGATTTAATAAGAGAAAATATTTAGATGGAAAACATGAAACCTGTCAGTTTGACTCTGAAAGAGCTCTGATGTTGCTTAGAGAGAAAGTCATTCGATAAAATATAAAAAACAACGTGTAAATAAATTAAGAAAATGCAGTTAAGAAAAGGGAGCACATCTCCAGGATCTTTGGGGAGGCCAAAATAAATAAAAAAGACTTCCATTGCCAAAAATGTACACGAAGGTCACTAACAAACATAGCATCACGATAATCCTTAAATCTTTATGCAAACAAGAGATCACTCAGTTCTTCATACTAATATCCTGATTAATTTTTACCTTCTTTGATGCCTTTAAGCAATGTTCTCAACAGCAAAGCATATTATTCTTCAGCTGTCCACATTCAATGGTGTTTCTGTTTGAGAAAGCAAAAGGCATCAAATTTAACACCCTTGGTTGCCTGGGTTTAGTTCTTTGGGTTTGCTTATGTTCTCTTATTTATTACAGCACAAAAATCATATTCCTGCTATGGCCTGCTGTGCCAGTGCCTCCACATTGGGGCACTGTGACTTCAGCACGTGTCTCATGTCACAGCACTGGGAACTGTGGATCCAGCTGTGGGACTGGGACATTCCAGGGAACATCTGTGCAAAGTTCCCCATCCCACAGTCGCAAAGTGGTGTGACCAGGCTGCAGAAAGGTTGCAGATGCAGAATGCAAATGTTATGACAGAGCAGACACTCCCCTTCTCCTCTTAAGGCAATGATATTAAGAGTTTTGCACGTTTTCCCTCTTTTCCTAGGTTTTGTGCTTTCTGTTGTGATAGCCTGCATTCTGGGAGTTCTCATCTTTCTTGCAGTAGCCTTCTGGCTATTGAAGAAGAAAAGGTAAGATGTCTGCCTGTCACATCACCAAAAAACCCCATAATTTTCCTCTGACACAAAGAAGTGCTTGTGTGTCCAAAACTTTGCACATTTTTTATAGTGGTAAGGTTTGCTCTTTTATAAGACATGATCTCTTCCTACAAACTGTGATTTGTTTTTATTACTGTAGACATTATTTCCCCTGTGTGATATCAGACTGGGTCAATAACAGACTTACCCAGTTTTTCAATTTCTCAAATGCCATTTGTTATCTTCTCATTCTTTTTGCTAGCACTGCTGCTCCTAGCTGCTTTTTAGATCCTTCCATTTTTTCCTAGAACAGTAAGCGAAACAAGGAGAATGGAATTTTAGGAAAACCTCTCCCAAAGGTCACAACATTTCAGAGGAAGAAATATGTACTGCCAAAAGATCATTGAGCCACTGTTTGCCAACAAAGCCAAATCCTGGAAAAAAATCTAAGATTACAAATTTTCCTACAGCCTGATTTCCTTTGCATTCAGCATTGACCTTGCATACAAAATGTGTTCTACTGAAATATTTGTAACAATAAGCTACTGTGACATTTGCACTAGTACAGAGAAAAATAATCTCAAACACACATGAAAAATGGACAATTTTAAGTAACTAATTGTGCTTTTCCTTCATTGGCATTACAATTATTTAATAAATTTGTTTTATTTTAGCTGCAAGAAGGGAGGTGGAGACAACAGAGGAGTCATCTACAAACCAGGCATGTTCAAGGAGGAAGACGACATCTCCAAAATTTGATGCCCTGCTCTGTCACAAAAGCCCCTTTTCATTCATAGCACTGATTTATTTTGGATTGGTGAAACACATCTCTTGTTCTTGGCTAATGATAAGCCTCAAGAGAGTTCTAAAAACACATACCAGCCAAAAGTTTTCTGTAGCCCTTGTTCTCTTGTTTTCCAGAGAGATATGATCAGTGAATCCCCCTGAGCTGAATTCCTCACCACATTCTTTTCATGTCTGCTGCTTACTGAGTCTGGGTGTTTTAACTGATTTTACAGTTAATCCTAAACTCCAGTTTTATGGTTTGTTTAGCACAGGTTTTCCCACAGGTATTCAAATCTGAAGACACTCATCAAGCTACAAGCACTCTTCCCTGCTAAAACAAGGTATTGGTTTTAGCAGCATGAATATAAACAAGATAAAGGACAAACTGTATTTGACATCAGTATTTGAACCGGGTTGTTCAGCCCATACAGTTCTGAAAAGCACAGGATATGATGCCAGTGCATTCACCAGTGGAATTGTAATATTAGAGGAAAAGACAAGTGTAAATGTAATGAAAGCCGCATGGATTATTAATGGGGTTCAAGCCCAGGAACTCAGTGCTGAGAAAACACTACTGCTAGAGGAACAGCTCACTTTGCAGATATTACACAGCCTCACAAATCTGTTAAGGAAGTCAGCCCCTGACTGTCACTGGAATTTGAGATGAAGATTATCTTATTATCCTGCTCTTATTTATAGTGTGTGTATGAATGATGTGAAGATAATGTAGTTGCTGCTGCTTTTAAGCAGACTTGTCATTTAACCATGAAATCCTGATAGATTTTACAGTATATATTACAGCTGCAATTACACAGTAGATGTTTTTTCTGATTTAGTTCTTTTAGTAATCTAATTCCTAGAAAGAAATCTAAATTATCTTTTCAAACCTCATAAGCTAGATACTCGAGTCTCATCATGCATTTTTGCAAGTGCGAAGCATAAACGTGATTCCACTGCAGACAAAGTGGAATGTCACTGACTTCAGGAAGAATAGGGTGTATCCAGCCTACCCCAATGCACACAGAATTCCTCTTAAATCTGACATATACAGGGTGGATCTGAAATGCTTGTACTTCACTATGCACACAGGAAGTGACAGACCACAGGATTACACCTAAAATAGCTTCAGGTCTGAATGCTGCTAAACACTACTAGGGAAATTTCAGTCTGAACTTTATACTTGGATCCCTTTTACATTGAATTGCAGTACCACCATATCTGTGATTTTAAAGAAATAAACTGTTATCATATGTGTTATCTCCTTTCAAGATGGAAGATTCAGACTGTTTCAGCAGAGAATGTTTTAGATTCTTCCCCTTCATCCCCAAGAAAATTGTGTGATGTCCAAAGCAGGCTTGTGAGTGCAAGGAGAAATAACTTATTAATACTTACTGTACATGAAATTTAGGAGCACCATCTTACAACTGAGTACACTGCACATGCCAGCATTTTTATCCCACATAAACAAGCACATAAAGATCACCTCATTGAAATGGCTGAAATTACTTAAAAAGCAGCATTTGTGTGCTACAGGGAACATAACTTACTCTGAATAAAGGTGTTTAAAGACATGATAACATAATAAATTTTTAGGCTGTTTCTTTGGTTTCCCTTGTTTCTTCTAGAAGAGTAACATTTTATTGTGTAATCTTCACCTCAGCCGATTAGAAACATCCATCAATCACTCTCTTTTGCATGTAGCATCCTTGACACCTGTAAAAAGAAGCATAAAAACCTTAGCCAAGCACTACATGCTTACTGTGAGGAAAATCTCACAGCACCAGCAAGGGAAACATATTAAACACATTACACATTTGGAAGAAAGTGTCTCCTTCAGAATTGTTTCTTAAGCAAAAGAACAAACTGAAGAAGAATTCATACAAATCATATTCCTGCTATTCCCATATAACACTCTCTAATTGCACAGAGGCCTCCTATAAAATCCATCCTGCCTTTGAAAATGTAAGCATATGGGAATTATTGTTTTTCTTTAATATTGTATTACCAGTTTGCACTGCCAGTGGTCCCTAAGCTGAAAGAATCTAAGCTCATATGTTTTCTGATCTCTGTAGCCACTGTCATTTAATAAACCTATTGAAGGATCAAATTTTTTTAAATAGTTTCCAGCAGTTTTCTTTTGTCACTCTTACACTCACAATATGTCCAGGAAAAAAATCAGGCATGATCAGAAAGACAGATGTAGTTAACATGCTCCCATAATAAATTAAACCAAGTTTAAAAAAATCTCAATTCATTTCTTTTTCAAATGGAATGACCCATTTCTGAGATTCCAATAGCAGAAATGAATAAATGCCTAAATAACTTGAGCCAGTAAGTGGAAGAATAAGATGCCACAAGGGATGTAGAGCTCTCCTTCCATTTCCTTGTGACAGAAGGAAATCCCTTCCTGTGTGTGACAACACCCTCACAGTGCGACTGTGTAACCTCAGAGTATTCCCTTCCTGTCAGTAAACAAAGATATCCTCACAGAGGTGCTTTACTGACTGCTCCACTTCCTCGTTCAGGCAACAATTCCTCCTCCCAGGAAGAAGTTAGCAAAACAGCAGCTACCAGGTTTTCTTTTTTAATTCAGAAAGGAGAGCTTACTCCAGGACATCCTATCATAGTTTATATAACAAAGTCTGAAGTCAACTTGGTAGAACTTTGTCAGAACTGGCTGACCAGTCACAAGGCTACTCTGCTAAAAGTGTGCAGTGGGATCATGATAAATCGCTTATTTTTACACCTTCTCCACTATGAAGAGCAAAAGGGTACAACAGATCTTGGATAACTAACTGTGTTTCAAAATGTGCCAAGGAATTACTGAGTCACAAAAAATTCCTCATGTATCATCTCTAATGTACAAAAACAAATCCCAAAGGATTACTTTTAACATATACACCTAAAAGTTAACACCAACAAAAGCAAATTTTGGAAAAGCATATTAAATATAGAAGCTTTAGGGGGAAAAAGCCTTCTGGACTTCAGCTAAAATGGCAGAAAGAAAACAGAATAGTTCTGCTATTGCAAAGCTTAATGTGTTGAAGTAAAATGTTACTTTCATTAGTTCTGTAGCAAGATCAACACACTAATTCTCATCTGAATTTAAGACCTAGTCCTCAATTTAAAATCTGTTACCCTTAATCAAACACACAAATGTAATATTGAATCATTTTTCTTATTATTGCAGAAAGCTACAACTGAACTACTAAGATGCCCAGATGTGGGGTACCCACGAGAAGGTTTGAACTGTGCATTTCAAACTGCTGCCTGACAAAAGCCAAGTTAAAAAGTAAACAAATACTGGTATTTAAAAAAATAAAGATAGTTCAACCAAGTACCAGGAACTTAAGTAATATCCAAAGCTTTTCACATGAGAAGAGACGGCTGGCGTCAAAGAGCTGGAGAGTGAAATGAAAAGGCATCATTATAATGAAATTGGAGGTTTTAAAAAAGCCAGGGTCCTGTAATAATGACTGTGTTGGCCGCAGCTGTCTGCCCCCATTTCATGCATTTCAGTGCTCAGGATCAGCAGACCCAGAAACACAGCAAACAACAAAGATAGAGAAAATACTTCTATCTCATGGCTGGGCAGCTGGATACCCATATTTGGCCAGCTGCTGGGTGGGATATTCCCTTGAAATTTCACACTACAAGATCCTCAGGTTGTACCTCTGTGCATTTTATAGAGGCTTGATGACCTGCCCCACTTCTCACTTGCCTTCTGTCAAGACCTTAAGGAAATGGAACTGGTGAATTCACAAGGCAGATGCTGTACAGTGGCTCTGAACAACCAGCACCACTGGCAATGCTTTTTTATTATTTGCAAGTAATCAAATTTTCTGAAATTCTAAAAGAAAACTATAGTTATTCTTACACATTGAGTATATTTTGAAAAATCAGTTTATAATTTAATTGTGGTGTGGGCTTTTTTTCAACCACACATATAGCTTAGGACATAAAAATTCAACAAGACACTGAAGTTTTTATTATTAGCTTGCAAGGAATATTTAAATCTTATTAAGACTTTCACTTTATTTAATTTTTCTTGTTTTTTCCTTCTATTTAAAAGACATTTTCCTTCATCAATAGGAATGTAGATTGGAGCTTAATCTACCAGACAGACCTTTAAAAATAAGGCAATATTTATACATTCTACATTTCAAAAATGTCAGACAATCAGAAATATTACCAAAAAAGTAAAATCTGACACCTTGTTTCAGTTTTGGCTGCATAGTCAGCAGGAAATGTTTACAGACAGATTTCAAACCCCCTGTTCTTTAATTAAGCCCAACAAAATCAAACGGGAGACTTTGTAACACACACACACAATTTCCCACCATGTCCATCTTTCAGAGTGGATGAAAAACCATGAGAGATTTGCTGGATGGCTCTGCAGGGCTGTGCAACCCTTGGGGGGGAGGTATCCACCTGCCAAGAACGTGCAGGCTGACTCAACTTAAGGATCCAGCACCAGGATATGCTGAAGCCTCCATTTCTTTACCCCACTTGTTTAGGATGTGCTTGGCTCCTCACAAAATATATAAGAGGTAACAAAGGGACCATGACTTGGAAGCCTCAGGAAACCCAGCAGCTCACGCAACCAGTCAGACCTTTGGGTGGTTTTAGATTGCTCGATTATGGTAAAAGTTCCAGAGGCTCTGCCCATGGCCCAGCTCAGAACCGTAACCCACTGACTGCACAGCTTTACAAAACTTAAATATTCACTGCTTCTTCTCACACTGATAAAGCTGTTCCATACTGAACCTAACTCACTGCACCTTGTCCAATTGTAAAGCACTTTCTACCACAATACAGCAGCTACAGTTTTATGGCATCATTTCTCACTGAGAAGAAACTGATGGCCAGCAAGTCAAACACAATACTAGGATCTCTCAAAATAAATAATTTTATTAACAATGAGCTTTCCTGTGAATGTAAAATTCTACTTTGCCATTCTCACAAAAAAGGTGTCCAAGCCATTTTGCAGAAATGGTTTTGAAAGCCTCTCCATTTCTGACCAGCTAAACAGACAATTCAGTGGTTAAACTTGGAAATAATATCCATCACTTGTACCTAACTGGCAGTCAGCACATGAATTGTGTGACACACGTTTTCTATGTGAAATTATGAAATAACAGTTCTCCAAACAACTTTCAGCATGTTACATGAAACTGCACTAAGTGGTTTCTGTGATACCCCAGGACTACAGCAAGAGATACAAATGGGCCACTGTTAACTCTGTTCTTTTCAGTTCTTAGTTCACAGAGAAATGCAGAGCAGCTGTCAGTGGATGAAAACCACTATGCCTCAACTGAACTAGTGAACTTATGTGAATCATAATTCACATAGGCTGCAGACACCTAAAGACCCTCAAACAATTCTACATTTAAAATGTGTAATTTTGTCAAGTCTGGTCTCATTGTTGCATCAGTAAAACACATAAACAAATATAAAACTGGAAGTTGATGAAAATTTAAAAGAACAGAACTTTAAAATTTTGCACATGTTCATTAATACATTAGTTTGATTCAATCAAAACATCTATATTGCATAGTCTCAGGGGAAAAAAAGCAATAATTTCAAAAAAAGAACTCAGAAGACCAATTGTTTTCTTTTAAAAACACAACAAACACAGTTGTTTAGTAACAACTGTTACTAAAAATATGTGATAGTTTCTGATTCCAGAGAAGTGAAATGGCACCATCTAGTGACTCACACTGAGAAAGTCAGAGAAGTTGTCACTTCTTTTACTTCCTCTCAACACCATACAGTCAAGTTTGGAAACAATAGCAAAAGGAAATGTAAAAATAAACATGAATGCCAGAACATTTACTATGGAACAAGGAATTGAAAGCCAAGTGTTATACTCAAGGATTATTTTTCTACCAAACTAGGTACCTATGGTCTTTAGTATATTAAAATATTTATGGATGCACACACAATAGAAATTTAATAGTTACATACTATTGACCCAAGTATCTTCCCAGGAACACCAAATGCTTTTTAAGCAATGGCAACAATAGCTTACTAAGGAGGTTTCTACCACTTAGTAACACACACAGTTGTCAAAACTTACGAATAAAAATTGAGTCACTTTGGATGCCTCTCATTTTTCACTGATAAATTCAATTAGCAGCCCCTTCTCCTCAATTAATAATCACACCTCATATCTGCACAGGCACCATGATCCTATGTATTTATGTTCACTGGTTCACTTTCCCAGCAGATTGCCTAAAGGCTGCCAGCACAGAACATTTCTGAGCTATTTTTACAGAACTA
This sequence comes from Aleadryas rufinucha, assembly GCA_013397815.1. Taxonomy (NCBI): domain Eukaryota; kingdom Metazoa; phylum Chordata; class Aves; order Passeriformes; genus Aleadryas; species Aleadryas rufinucha. The sequence goes on from VZTH01012277.1 coordinate 91,664, forward strand.
GACTTTAACTGCTTCTGTACAGATTGCATAAGTCTAATAAAACCTCCCAGGAATTCATCCACTAGAAAAATATAGGCAAAAGCAAAATATTTGCTAGGTGTTATTTTTTTTTCTTCTACGATTTTCTTGAAGGAATATATTGAACAAAACCTTAATAATCTTTTTGTCAACCCGAGGTAATGTGCCCTCTGGAGGACTATCGAGGAGGGCTTTTCCTTTCGGAATTGCTACACAGAAAGTGAAAGAGCAAAAGAGGTGGCGCTGACAATTTTCACCAGTTTCCTCTTTTGTTCTTCGCTTTCCATGTGTATTTAATAAATACAAAGAACAGTTTCTTGCTTTGCTAGAGAAGTCAGGTCTCTAGCAAACCCCACCACTCTAAATTCTTAGGGTGTCTCACCCTAAAAAGTGGGGCACATTGAAATAATAGCCTCAGAGATAAATGAAATATAAACTTTGTTTTAAATTCTCTTTTTTTCGAAAAGGTGGCCCTCCCTATGAAAGAAAGTTCAAGGGTTAACTAATAGAGTTAACCCTATTAGTCGTGTTAGATCTGCAATTTGCACCAATGAAACAAATTCTAAAATTACCATTCCTAAGTTTCATTATTTGGTTTAAAGCTGCAATAATTTTATTTTCTATTATCAAAATTAACTGTTGAGAAATTATGTTGCCACAAGAGAACTGCTGATATTAAATACTGTAAGCTGTTTGTCCAATATGATTCCACCTTTAAGTAATCTCCAATGAATAAGAAATATCATATGACTTACTTCAAAAGTCTGTCATAGGTAAATCAGAACAGTTCCTGGGGCAGCATAGAAAACACCCCTCCAAAGATGAGCACATTTTCCCATACTGATGCTTAATGGCTACCCCCAGTTTGCACAGGAACAAAACACACATGGGAAGAAAGCAGCAGGGAGACCACTCAGACAAAAGCCCTTGAACCAAAGAGGGGGCAAAATCCCTGAAGAACAGTTACACATATTGCATTTTCCACTAGCATTTGCAATTTCTACTAAGAATCTCCATGAGGCAAATAAATCGGTTAGAGAGTTGCAGAGTAAATACCACAAAACAAATACATGCTAAAGTGAGCATTTCCCCTGACAAGAAACTATTTTTTAATTCTAAGAGAAATTTAAACTAGCAATTTCATCTCTGATGTGGACAGGGTGGTTGAAAACCAGTTAAATAACCCTACCCATTTAAGCAAACTACATTAATGGTGAAAGAGAAAGGACTACTAGCCTAACTACACTGTGTAGGAAAATAGAGAAAAGTAGGAGCAGCTTCTAAAAACACTTCTGGTATAATAGTTCTGTTTTCTACGGTTCTTGGGAATACCTGCCAGGCACCAGAAATGAAACAACAGGGACTTGAAATGAGTACGCACTAAAGTGCACATGAAATAGTACGTATGAAAATGGAGGGCCCGCCCAGCCATCAGAGCTGGGATGGACCCAGCTGGGCGAGCCGGGGCTCGGGGCCGGCCCTCTCCCGCTCGGGACAGCCCAACCCCGGTCACCTGCGCAGGGCAGAGCCCGCGCACCCCCGGGCCTAGGGCACTCTCCGGGCCGTGCCGCCGTGCCGTAACCCAGCACTGGGACCTTCCTCAGCAACGCCCCAGGGGTAACCAAACAGCAGCGACCACCACGTGAAGATCCCTGGGTTTTGCACCACCAGGCACCACGGCACGGCTGCGAGGTGCACACAGGCACAGCCCGCACCTGGCGTACCCCGCACGGTGGGGTCACCGCCCAGAGGGTGACCGAGGCTGTGGGACACGGCCCTGAGGACATTTATGGCCACCAAGGATCGCTGTGGGGAGCCTGGGCCCGCGAGGCCGCGCTCACGGACCACGCTGGTTTCCCGGGGAGCCGTGCCCGCATTCCCCCTCGGCACCCCGGGGGTGTGGGCGTGGGGTACCCACAGGAGCGCCTGAGGAGAGGCCGGGGCGGGCAGGAGCTTCCTGCGCCATCTCAGAAAAGCGCACCTCGGAGCCCTCCCCATCCCCGGCCTGCCCTCCGCGACCGTGCGCGGGAAGCCCCGAGTCGGTGCGGTCCCAGTGCCCTCTGCCCCCGAACGCGGGGCCGCCGCTCTCCCGCAGTGCCTGCCCTCGATGTGCGGCTGCCGCCGGCACCGACCCGCGGCCACGCCCGCCTCAGGCTGTGAGGAGGGCGCGGGCGGCCCGAGGCCCTGCAGGCTGGCGCTGGTCCCCTCAGCGGGGCGGGAAGGGGGGTCTCGCCGCCGATCTCACCGGGACAGGCGGGGGAATCTCACCGCTGATCTCCTCACCGAGACAGGCAGCGGGGCCTCACAGCTGATCTCCGCAGCGGGGCGGGCAGAAGGGTCTCGCACCTGATCTGCTCCGGCGGGGTCTGGCCGCCGATCCCCTCAGCAAGGCGGGCAGAGGGGTCTGGCCGCCGATCCCCTCAGCGAGGAGAGCAGCGGGGTCTCGCCGCCGATCGCCTCAGCGAGGAGAGCAGCGGGGACCGGGTGCCGAGGCCCTCAGC
>VZTH01012277.1:94319-123625 GCA_013397815.1 Aleadryas rufinucha
CCTCAGCGAGGAAAGCAGCGGGGTCTGGCTGCCGATCCCCTCAGCGAGGAGAGCAGTGGGGTCTCGCCGCCGATCCCCTCAGCAAGGCGGGCAGAGGGGTCTGGCCGCCGATCCCCTCAGCGAGGAGAGCAGCGGGGTCTGGCCGCCGATCCCCTCAGGGATCTGGCCGCTCCTAAACGGGAGACAAGGAAGGGAAAGGGCTCCAGCCCTGCCTCGTGCAGCAGCGGGTTCGTCCCTGCCCTCCCTTCAAGCAGACGAAGCAGTCGCAGAGTAACGCAGCCCTGTCTGCCGAAGCAGCACATTTAACTCAGTTAATTAATCAAGACCTGGTTTTAAAGGCCGGTCCCTCCCCACACTTGGCACAAGGAGCTGCTCAGCTATCTCCTAACTTCAAGTACATCTACCAGTGCCATTCTGGAAAATTGCATATAAACAGTATGTAAGACACATGTGGTTGCCTTTTGCCTGTGTTTTATTGGTTCAGAGCACAAGTGTGAAGGTTACAAAGTCATTGCAGCTGGGTGAGGAAGCTCAGAAGCAACATTCGGCAGCATTAGACAGGGACAGAAGTTGTTCCTACATGTTGAAGAAATTCTGTCCTTCATCTAGAATACAGACCAGAGCTAGTTAGTTCCCATGTTGCCTGGAGGGAAAAAAAAAGAAGGAGAAATAAAAAAGTAAGTAAAAGTAGCAGTACAGATTTGTGAACAGCATGAAAATAAATTAAATACTCAACTTTTCTTTAAAAAAATTGTATATAATTTGCACTTCACTTTTAGTTAATTGGGTGAGTGAAGTCTGCACTTTTCCACTGCATACAAAAATACATCTGTGGGTGAGGCAGCACTGGAAGAGAGGACACAGCAGAGGAGGGCGTCAGCCCTGGGCTCTGCCAGCTCCTGTCCCAAAGGAAGTGTCACAGGAGCAGGATCGCTTTATGCTGTTCTGCAAAGGTGTTAAACCGAGTCAGAAAGGTCAGTGAGCACAATGGCAGCATTTCCCTGAGAAATCAAAACGTGTTTTGAAGCAAGTCCATGGATCTGAGAGCCCAGTGCCAAACACAAGGCCTTGGGACACCAGTCAGAGCTATGTGTCATGGACACGCCTCTGGAGGGTGGCAGAGGCAGAAAAGGTCACAACTGCAGTAAGGCATCTCAGCCACCTACTCAAGGAAGGTATTTAAGATGAACTAGGGTGGAATTCTCAAGACTTAGTGCATGTTCACAGAGTTCTTGGCCACTCTGAAGGCAGTACAGTGTATTCAGTAGTACAGTTTAAGTTACACAACTTTCCACAATTCATTAAACCTGTTAATTCCTCAGATGGGGAAAATGCTCATATCCTGCTCATAACTTACAACTGTATTTCACCAATTGAACTATCAACAAGTACCAACTATGTGCTCAGAAGAACTCATGTAGCATTTGTTCCCACCAGCAGCTTATTGCTGATGGGCTCTGCTGAAGACAGTAAAAAGTTTTTGAAGCAACTACACCACATCCAAGAGCACAACTTTTCAGTATGTTTTGCATTCCATGCCATGCCCTTTCTTTAAACCTCCAGATGGCGAGAACATTATGCAACATAAAAGCTTCATTTATGTATCTCATCTCTTGAAGATTAGAATCTTTCTAAAGAAAAATTATTGTGAAATCTTATTATATTGATGACTTTGGTATAGTTCAAGAATTCTAAAGAGCCACTAGTCAACCAAGTTGGAAAAAGAGTAATTTATGAAAAAGGCAATTTACCAGATTATAAAAACTGGATACATTCTACATGTGTACCAACAACTTGCCTATGATCTACCAGTGTGCAGTATTTGTATCATAATTGCTAGTCTGCAACCAAAAATAGATCCAGACAGAAGCTGTAATAAATCACCATTTCTATGTCGTGTAGGCATGCCTGCTATTTCCTTTGAACAAATGCAGAATGCAAACATACTTAAAATGTCACTAACTACTGTGAGGACCTAAGGACTGCTGAGCATCTAAACCCAGTTCACATCTAGGGGATATGGAAGGCAATGCTTAAACAGCTGCTTCTAAAGCAGCAAATTTGTCTGCCAGAACTCTGAAAACAAGCACAACAAAGCAAACCAGAAACAAGAAATATTAAGGTGTAACAAGGATGGAACTCTAGCTTTGTGTTGCTTAGGGGTAGGGACAATACATCCTTTTAGCTAAATACAGCTGGTGAGGGGAACACATGGAAAGCACACTTTAAAAGCTGTCTGTCATCCACGAGTTTCCCATTTATTCCTTAGGATGTCTCAACTATTAAGATAAACCCTTCTTTCCTTAGGTTTGCTAATTTTTATACCAATTGCGAGCTACTGCCAAACCACGATAATTTGAAAGGCAGAAACTATTGCTAATATAACAGCTAATAAGTATTTGTCAAATCCCTCAGTTTGGGATTTGTTCCTCAGTGTTGAAGGATGCTGGACAAACAATGTGTGCTATATTGATGCAATACTTGTGCTCCGGGTTATTTCAGAGTCATACCTTTCATATAATGCTGATTTAAAGCAACAACAACAAAGAAAATGTTAACAGCTTAAGTCAGTAGATAATTCTTAATCAAATTGGAAATTGTGTCTCATGTTACCTTTACAGGCATTGCTCAGAAGGGCATTTCATGACACTAAATGTCTGGAAAAATGGTTTCTTAGGAAACTGAAGGTCATCAAAATAATATACTTAGATTTAAGCAATCAACACAGAAATGAAGGATTTTTCTGGACAACTCTAAAGAAGAGTCAAGTTTAGGAACAAGCAAAGCCAGACAAAACCCTTGGAGTTTATCACTAGTTATACTAAGCTTTACAGATGCAACTCAGCTGGACACCTTTCCACAACAAACGTATCAAAAGTAGAGTGGAAATGCCAACTGTATAAAAACTACGTGGAATATTTCATACAAAATACTCCAAAATGCTTTTCATTATGTAACTTTTATTTGAGACACACATTGTAAAAAAGTTCACATGAAATAATAAAACTATTGGACTATGACGGTTTTCTTAGGAGCTGGGTTTGGTTTTTCTGTCTATATACATCAATACACAATTAATGATTAGGTTTACAAGTTAACCACATGACAAGTTCACTTTTATCTGCAGGAGCTTTTCACATTACACCTTTATACCAGAGGTAAAATGTGCTTGAACACACACAGTAGAACACTTCTATTTCAAAATTAAGCATTTTCTAAAGGACTATACTTTTTATTCTGAATTTAGTAGCTATATAGCATTAAAATAATGGTAATTGAAGTTTTATTTGCAAAAATGTTCGTAAGGCCATAGGAATGCACTGAAATAGTTCAATTCACCAGAAACAAGAAAAATCAATGTAAATCCTGCTTTTTTTGGAAGAAAGAAATACGAGTTTTATTGATAAGAATGAGAATGGTATAAGCAGTTCAGTGAATGGAGGAGAAAAAAGACCTATTTTCACCTACAGACCAATCCTTAGCAAGTTTAACATTGCAAAAATTCCATTACATTAACAGGTAACCAAACAACAGATGCATTTTCACAAATAACACATTTATGCATTTTACATATTATTGATGTACTTTCAAATCATTATGCATTCACAATATTTTAATGTGATATGTACATTCAATACTCCTTTATTCGCTTGTGAAAATGATCCACGTAATTCACTTAACTTCAGCAGACTAGTATGAGAAAGTTACTTACAATGGGAAATATTTTCTGTAAAAAGAACTACAGGTCTGAAAAGTCAATCAGCATTTTTGAGACTGTACCCCAAAGAGAGGAGTGAGCTGCATTAAGTTTCACGAGTGGTTTAAGCTTTAGCAATATCAGAACCCCCAGGTAAGTCAATAACAAATTCTATATACACTCAGCAAAAACTACTTGTGCATGTTTTGCTGAGCACAGACTGAAAGCTAAAATTGCAAAGCACTGAGACCAGTTTGTTTTTCATTTGGCTTTTTTTTTTTAAACCATTCAGAAAAATATTGGTCAAGATAGAGTGCACAGACATGGGGCTGAGGGAAGTTCTCCTAAAACTCCATAGCATAAGCAGCATTTTTGTTCTATTGAAACCCACCAAAAAATGTCTGCTTTCCTGAAAGGTTAATGGCAATTTCTGGAAGAAAACAGAAATACATTTGCTGCTTAATGAATAATAAGTATATGACTTTAATTCTAATGGGCATTAGAGTACTAACTAGTTGACTGAGGTATAGTTAAGAGTCCTTCAAAACTTAGGATTATATAGTCTTGAGCAAAGTAGCAACAGAGACTGCACAAAACAATCATAGTGATATTAGAAAAGCCTGTAATACCCAGCATCTGATGCGTAGGCAGAGCATACCATTATCATCACCCGCTTGTCTAGAGGAAAACAGAGCTAAAATATCCCAGTAAAACATCCAGCTGATTTGCACGCTAAGATACAGCACATTGTTCCACGTCTGACACGGCAGACTGTACACAGAAAGGTCTCTACTGACCACAAGTTAGCACACTGATAAAGTGCAGCCACTCAGCCATTTAATACTGCTGGAGAAGTGGGGTGGGGGCAAAGACACAAAGAAAGAAATCTGCATTTTACCTTATCCATAAGACCACATGAAATTAGAATTCTTCAGTTTCAGCAGATGACAACAAAATTGCATTAAATTCTTCTACAAATAGAAAAAGATGAACTGTACATGAACAATAAGCAAAGTGAAATATTTACTGCAGTACTTTCTCATGCATAAAGTGAATTTCCTATGGTCTTACCTCACATTTATGTACAGTTTAGCACAGCTAAATGTAAGAAAATAGCAAGTTTTTTTTCTCCCTCCCACCCTCCCCCGTACAGAGCAGATACCCCAATTCGCTGCTGCTTCAAGAAGCACTTCATAGACTCTACTACTTACAGGCTCTTTCAAAGGGAAGTTCATGGAGACTAATATTGAATGAACATTTAACCACACAGTGAAGACAGGAAAAACAATACAAAGCATTCTGTAAACAGTGCCAAACACAGAACATGTCAGTTTTGGTTTGCAGACAACCCCTGAGATAAAAATCAAAGTATTACGACACCAAATAAGTCAGAGGTAAATTACTGAAAATAAACAACATTCATAATTGGTGTCACAACACTTTCTGTATAGAAGCACTTTTTTTAACCATACAGAAAACGTAACTGCTTTAGCCTGTCCAAGAAAAACATCAAGGGTAGACAACAGAGCAGTTAGGGTTGCTTTGTTTTTTCACTAAACCTTGTTGCCATGAAGGTTTCTCTGTTCTAGTGCAGCAACAGCAGTTCATGAGATCCACCATCTAATTACAAGAACTACTTCTATTAAACTACACACGGGGACAGGCTGATAACCACTCAAAACTTTATGGAACCAGCTACTAAGGTTCAACCTTTTAAAATCAAAAGCTTTACATCTAACGCTACTGGCCCGTTCCCTTTCAAACTATTTAGAACAGACCCAGAGATGACAAATTCAGTACCTGACACAGCAAAATGAAGTGGTTATCTGTGGTAGCAACCAACTCACTGTTTACAAGTCCAGACAACGAAGTGAAGCAAAAGCAAGCACGTCAGACGTTTCCTTTGACAATGACAGAACACACCCATCCCCTAACAGCAAACATGCTGGACACAAACTTGTAGTTAAAGCTTACAATGGTCCACGTTTGGCACACCAACAGAACTAAAGCACCTGTTTTAATTGCTCATCGAGGAAATTTTTCAGAAGACAATAAAAAAGTAGTAGAACAAAGACTAGGTTATACAATGCTCAGTTGAGTAAAAAAGGCAACTATGTTTCACCTCTGCTTCTAACAGTCTAGGTCACTGTACCAGTTTTTGATGGAAAAACAACTGCTCGAGCAGACCAAAGACACACATTCAGCATTAACTGCATAACTAGGAGTACATTATAGCCCTAATGCGAGGCTTCCTTAGTGCCAAAACTCGAGATACTTTAGCAACTACCCAGGAAGCTTGGTTTTGGACACCTCTGTTGTCAAGGGTCGATGCTTACAGACGTTAATGAACTATCCTTAGAAATGAGAGTAGAAATGGAAGTCACCTTTAGAAGCAGTCATTTCTGAACAAGTCAATCCACAAAGAGGTTACTCAAAACTCATGCATTCAGCTTCCACAAGCCACTTAAGTGATAGTGACGAGGCCAATTTGTGGTGATGATTTCAAATCCAGAGTGTACTTCCTCATCACAAACAAAAAAAGGTGCAGACAGTCTGAGCTAACAAAAGGAAGTTAAGTGAGGAAAGACACTGTGTTTATTCAAATAACTGAAAGGTGCCTCTGTGAATCAGACAGTGACTGGCAATTCAGAATACAACTTTGCTAAGTCTGGTAAAGAAAGAAAAGCAACGTACTACATTCAGAATAGAAGCCATAGCTTCTGCATAAACAGATTTGTGCATCTAAGAGACAAAATCTGTACAAATTGTTAAATGCCAATTGTTACGGTAATTCTCATCACTAGAGCAACAACATCCATACTGCATGGCCACAAGTATACAGCATAGAAAATAATGGAAATGAGACTTAATTTTTCCCCTGGCTCTTCTGCTTGAAAATAAATTTGTTTAAAAAGAGAAAGAAAACTGCACAAATCTGTTAAGAATCTTACTTACAAGTCAAACTGTGCAAATACAAATGTAAGATTGTGCTGTAACAGGCAGTAAGAGGCCAATATGGATGTGCAAAGTTAAAAGAAACATAGCAGCTTTTGCAACAGGCAATAAAACAGAAAGTAAAAAAGGAAAACAAGTTAAATCTTGCATTTGTGTCTCCACTTCATAGCTTCCATATCTGAGAAAGAAGAGCCTGACAGGTCAATAGGCTTAGTGAGCAAAATCCACTTGGTATTTGTGTATCGCAGTCTACGTTCAATGGAGCTCTCAGCAGCAGCTTGGTGGTATTATTTCTGAGGCTTTGTGACCCTGTGCTTTCAAAGAAGCAGAAAAGGTTCTAAGTGTGCTGCAGTCTATCATTAGAAGTTCATCAAAGTAGCGTGCATCGAAAGAAGCTGCTCTTCTTAGATCGATTTTCTGTTATTTTTACTGGCCCACCTGCCCCCGATGAACTGTTGTCATTCTGAAAGAAAAAAGAGTGTCAACATCATAAAATGTAGAAAAAAGATCTCTAGATTTTCTAGTTTCCCTCCCCACTTCCCCTGCTTGCAAGGCAATAACCAGAGCAGAGATCTGCTGCAACTTGACCTCCTCAGTTATCCAGACTTTGTTAATTACTTGGTAAAAAAATTAAACATTTACATAACAATCCAGATCTCTAGAATCAGCTGGAGAAGAGACTACACAATAAAACACGGATCACACCATTGCATTTTGGAACAACACATCAGTTTCAGGTTAATGCCCAACGTTAATGTTCATGCAAAATAATGAATAGTTATGCACTGCTGTGTAATAAAGCGTGATAAATCACTGTTTGCTCAAATTTGATCTAGAAACTCCTGTAATCCCCAGGAGTTTTTTTGGTAGGGCTACAACTCAGCCAATTATGATAGCTCTCCTCTCCTTGTAACTAGTTTGTATGCAAATTGGAAATACAAACCATTTTTCTGTTGAGCTTTGTCATAATGTCCCGTGCAAGTGTGAAAAACGCCTGGTGAGGAGTGGAAATAAAGAAAAAAACAAGAGTCAGTCACATGACACATTAAGGACATGATAAACTTGGAATAGCCAGACACATTAACAATACAGTGTTCTGCAGGCCACTAAAAGCACTTTGAGTTGCAAGACACTCTATGTACAATATCTGTATATTTAAAACTTCAGTAAACAGGCTTTAGAAGAAAAAACTATTTCTTTTTAGTCCCCATCTCTGAAGCAAGTGAACAGACCTTCCCATTGCATACCTCTGGGGGGAGACAGAAAAATCAGCTGAAGAGAAGGCTGCATATACTAATCCTGTTTTTATTTCCCCCCCCAAACTGAACTGTGCAGCAGAATTAGAAACCCAGAGAGGTTTGAGAAGGGCAACCCTGGCAATTCACATTAAGGTTAGCTCGCTTTCTGTCCTCCAAAAGCTTTACTCCTGGACTATCCATAAGGCTATTTAAGCTTCCAATATCTCTATTAAAAACAAAACAAAAACCATAAATAATTACTCTGGAAAATCTCAGCATCCTAGATATCAATGTACGAAGAAGCAAAGAAACTTCTGTAGCAGGAAAATTCTGCAATTCTCCAGGAGCAGGAAAAAGCAAGGCTATCTGGAGACCCTAATAATCTAAGGACAGTTCCAGAATGTAAGAAGTGTAAACACTTCCCCTCTTACTGTGTTTGGAATACATCCAAAGACAGACACTCATTTAATGTAAATAAATCACAACAAATAAATTAATTCACTTCTGATCCCAAGAATATCACAATTGTGTAATTCCCCGAAAGTGAAGTATTTGGTGGAAAGTAAACTAAATCATTAGTGATTGCCAAAGGCCTACACCAGCTGCATTTTTTAATGCTTTCTTCACCATTCATGTGACAATTAAAAAAATATTCAGAGAGCTAAACATTCTGGAGTAAGCACAAACTGCTGCTGTGCATTTCATGTCCTGCAGGGGTTAACATGAAACTGCCATGACATGACAGAGCAAGTCAACCCTGCAGAGGAGCTCAGCTATGCACTCTGCTATTAACTACTCGTGGTCCCACTTCCAGTGTCTGCTTTAAGAATCACAAGAACATTGTGAAAATCAGGTCACAAGCCAGTCCAGGTGCAGCACGATGCAGATCAGTCCCTTCTAACTCTATGCTGTATAACAATCACCCTGCAATCAGAAAAAAACACGCCTGGCTGGCACAACATCCCTCTTGTTCTTTTAAAGTAACAACATCTTCAGTTTCTAGTTAATTTGTCAGATGCATGATCTGAATTAAGTAGGTGTTTGCAGGACTTCTGAAGAGTATCCCATAGAAAGACTTTTAAATTATTATTAGGTAGAGGGACAACACTTAAGAACAAATCTACCTTGTTGGATGAATGAATCTTAATTTAACTGCCTTCTGATAAAGTTAATTTTCTGCCCACACTTTTCATAGAGCTCAGATCCTCCCCCCACTCTCCCTGAGATGACACAAGTGATTTATGGTGAGATAGACTGGACGTGAGCCACTCTTCCTTCCAACTCTACTTCCTTATGCTCTCATAAATAGAGATCTTGTGGTTTTAGCACAACATTTATTTGCAGGAAATCAGATTATAAATCTATAGATAGCATTGCAAGTCTTCTTCCTCCTCTAACATGAGCTTATGACCTGGTGTTCCAGGTTAATACACAAATTTTCAGTCTCATGTGCACAGCACATATTTAGTAGTAACTGAAGGCTCTGTGACACAGTAGCGTGTTATCCTGAGAGTAAAGAATCCCATTTCCTGCACAAAGCACTGTTCTAAAATTACACCTATTCCTTGTCCATAAGGACTTGAAATTTAAGTAGCAAGGCACAGACATCTAAAGCAACTGTTTGCTACAGTAACAGTAAACCAGTCTGTGAACAGCCATTTATAAAACAATTCCAGACACTACCGGAAAACCAGGAACAGTTGGATCGTAGCAGCAGACCCAGGAGCACAGTTGGGACTTCAGGTCCCAGGCCAGGTGAGAAAGCCCAGCAGATCATGGAACACACCTCCACGGAAGTCATTCAAGAAGCACCTAAGTGTAGCACCCATCTCTTACCTCTTCCACATTTATGCTGGATTTTGCACTTGTCTCCAAAAATTTGATTCCGTAATCAATTGCTAACTGGAAGAGAGGTTAAAGTTTTTCAGTGGTTTTGAAGTTTCTTTGTAAAAGGAATGTTTCACACACAGGTTCACAAGAGGTTCATAATAGAATAGATGCTGCATGCTTCAACACGCTTCAAAAACCAAACCAAGCAAGCTTCACTTCTATTTTCTCTTGCAAGAACATTAAAGACAATTAGACAAAGTATTAGAACTGGTTATACCCTCACATAAAGTCAAAACAGAACAAAAAAAAGACATTAATTTCTCACCAAGATACTTATTTAGGCTCTGAAAGGACATTAAGGTAGAATCCTTATTGATATGGATTGTGGACCAGATAACTACAACACAATCATCCCACAAGCTGTGTTACCCACAGCTACACCACTTCAGCTGTACACAACAGATTTTGCAGTATTCTTCCTTGCCTGTTTGTTCTGTAGAACAACTAATTAATTACTTAAGCTTTAGTAACAGCACTTATAACAAGAATAAGTGACCACCACGGTGAATTGAGTACAACATGATCAAACTATACACAAAACTTTATGGTGAGATCTAGAATACGTCCTGCTATAGCAAAGGTCAGCATTCTTTACAGGATCTTGCCCTCAAGACAAAAGTACCATTAAGTTTATTCAAACCTGAAGACAGTTAAGTGCTATTTAAAAACAAAAAAACCCAAAACTGGCATCCTATACATTTGAAAGTTCCTGAAACAAGAGATTTGAGACCCATTCTCTCTCACATGCCTAAAACATACCAAACATCCAGAAGCTAGAATTTAGAAGCAGGCTTCTAAATAGGGTAAGTTACCAAATCTTACCTTCTCCCCTTTTTCTTTTGAGACTTGTCTTTTCTCATTCATATCACATTTGTTACCCAAGATCATTCTTTCTACATCTGAAGAGGCATGCTGGAAGAAGAAAAAGTCATCTCTCAGGAACAAAGTGCATCATTGTTGAAAAGAAACTTGTGTGTCAAACTCCTCCACAACGGACTGTTTTATTTTAGAGAAATTATCTAATGTGAAGGCATTACTGAGAGAGGCTGACTTTTGAAACAAGCAATAAAATATTAAAATAGGCTGGAATAAATACTCCTAGATTACATTTGCCCAAGTACTGGAATAGATCAAATGTGTGCCATGAGCTCTGTAGCAGGTTGCACACATGCACAGGCATTTGGCTGTTCTGGAAATGTAACAGTACACACTCTACTTGCAAGTGGTGCATGGCCATATATGCTGGCTACTGTAATGAAAGTAATTACTTGATTCTTATTTGTCCCAGGGAAATCATAAGATGGAACGAAGCACTTACCTCCTCTATGTTTCTTATCCAGTTTTTTATGTTGTCAAAAGACTTTTCATTTGTGATATCATACACCAGCATAATTCCCTAAATAAAGTTAGGAAAATCAAGTTAGATGAGCTAGTACTATTGGGTGACTTTTGATGTATGCTGTAGTTTTAATTATACTTCCAAAGAAATTCAACATAGGATTATAGGTGAATAATAGGTAAGAAGTCTTTTCTCAAGGCATTATTCTCAAGGAATTTACCCAAAATATTACTATTTAACATCTTTTGTCACTGTTAGAGGTCAAACACACCACCTATACAAAGCTTTTAATTATTAGCCCATAGTCAGGGGAAATTCAGAAATTCTACTACACCAGCAACCAGGACTCTGTGGTTAAAGTCAGGTTTAGATGCAGCAGCTTTAAGCAGTCCAGGATCAAACCCGTGAGCTCCAGTCTGCTGGGGCCAGCAGACACTTCCAGCAAAGCTGCCCCTGGGGCTCTCCCAGAAGCTTTAGCACTTTCCAGCAGCTCTGTACATATGCTGGCATGGGATCTCAACAGTTAGCAAAGCACAGGAAACCACAGAGCCACTGCATCAAGCACGGATTGCAAGGTTCACCTCCATTTCCTAAGGCCTTTCCAAGCATTCCTCACAGGACAAACAGAAGTCCTCGGCCATGGACTGGGGAGAAGACCAGGTCACTGCCAAAGCCTTTTTAAGCACTAGAAAGCTCTAATACAGAGCCACAACCATTGTTATTTCTCCCTGCCTTCTGTAAAAGTCCAGTTACTTGGACCCACAGCCTATGAATGTCACAGATCTGTTTATACAAAGCAGCAAGAACCTATAACAGCAGCACAGGTAGCAACCACCATGTCAAAATTCAAGGTGTCCCAACATAAAATATCTCAAATCATAGCATTACGAACCATTACAAGCTTTGTACCACAAGGGTGCAGGCTCTAAGTCAGTTATTTGACTTCAAGTCACTCTCAATGGAGGAAAAGGTAACAGCAGGTGTTGCAAGTGATTGTATTTCTAGCCCAGACTTTGCATTCTCTACTGGCTGAAGGAAAAGCAACTCAGTGAAACACACTTTTAATATAAAAATAATTCATTATCCATTTCTGAAACACTTCAAGTATTTAAAGGGGTCGACTGCATTTAAAAAAACCCAAGCCTATCTGATCAAAGCTTGGCAACTTATTTTATTAAAATTTGCAGAAATTTTTGTTATATTAAAAAAGACAACAGAGCTGGAAGTTTCATCACAAAAACAGGCCTAGACCAAGTACCAGCACGCTTAAAAAAGGAAAAACAAACAAACAGAAAACCCCCAACCTAACCACAAACTTCATTCCCCACATCTCAAGCCACAATTATCCAGTCCTCCAGTGGAAGACTTACACGACCCAACCTCAGGAACAGCAAACCAGTTGCACTAGTTGTGTTCAGGTTTTCCCAAGTGTGAGCACTCACCATGGCTCCTCTGTAGTAAGCTGTCGTGATGGTGCGGAATCTCTCCTGGCCTGCTGTATCCCTACAATTCCGTGAAAAAAAGGATCTCTTTTACACTCATCTGTACTCAGAGATGTCTTATTAAACAGAGGAACAATGCACTGATACTTGTTCATTAGGAAAACACACCTTTGGCTGTTTGCACAAGTTTCTTCAGCCCCCAGCAGCTTCCTCACTCCCAAGCTACCCTCCCTACATCAGCAGTTAGAGCAGCACCAGGAACATGGCACAAAACCACTCCAGTTTTGATGCAAGCAATAAAACTCAGCACCACACAGCCTGCCCTCCAGTAATTAAAAAAAAAGCTCTGATGCATCCAAGTCCCATCTTAAACAAAGGTTAAAACACACAGCAATAGAACACTTCAGGATGGTGCACTGTCACAGTTTGCTGCTAAGGTCAGCCACTAGACCCCAGTGTGCTGGTGTTTTGTCCTGAGTGACTTGAAAGCAGTACCTGTCTGTGAGTGAACCAGCAGACCCAAGTGTTTGGCTACCAGTCACACCTCGGGGGAGCTGAACCCCAAAACCCAGGGTTTTTAACCTATATTACAGACAGAAAATTTTTACCAGCCACTTCTGACACTGCACTTCCTCAGTCACAAGGATTCTGGCTCAGGAGACTCAGTTTCTACTAAAGCCACCATGCAAGGAATGGGAGCATTATCACTCACCTGTGCCTTGGTGAGTGCAGCCACGTATCAAAGTACCAGAGGAGATTACATTTTACTGGCTTGTATATTTTAGCTTGCAGCTATTGAGTTAATATTTCTCCTCCACAAGGAAAAGCTAAAAGCACATTTAAGAGGACAGCTTTTGATAAAATAGGAAGTTGCTGTAATGCTTGCATGTGAACAGGCTATTTCCTGTGCTACTGAAGCAGAACTGCTCCAAGGGCAAGTTAGAAGAAAGCATAAACCTCATGGACAGTCAGTGAATAAAAGGTATGAAACTTCTGGCACACTGAAGCTCAAAAGCTGTGAATTATTCTTTCTCAAAGTGAATTCAAGTCACTGAAAACCTGAATTACTTTGGAATACTTACCATATTTGTAGCTTGATTTTCTTTCCATCTAATTCTATCGTTCTGATCTTGAAGTCGATTCCTGCCAGAGAAAGAGATACTCTTAAGTTTTGCACTTAATGAAAAGGAAGTGTTCGGTTTCCTTTTGGCAATTTGGTAAGAGCAAATTTAGTCAAAAGAACTATTCTGAAGCTGCCATTTCTTCCACACACTTGGAAGTGCTGAGAATGCACAAAGGTTTTCAGCTGCATCCAACATGTCAAGGATAAATTATTCTGCACAATGAAAGCAGACCAAACTCAGACTCACTACGATTTAATCAAGACAATTAGAGGAAGACTTGATGTCCAAATCCTTCCATTTTACACCAATAAGGTCACTAGTCTGAACGTGTATTTCTCCTGAACTTCTGACTAGTCCCTGCAATTCAAGTCAATTCCCTGGTATCTCTGGCTCAGAGTTAAAAATACCCCCTGTAACCCCTGAGTTCCTTTTCAAAGCCAGCATCTACTTTTGAAAACTGGTGTTTGATGCAATCTAATCAGACATCACAATAAATGGCAATACAACACAGGAGATATAAGACTCCTTTTTCAAGAACACTCATTTGGGAGCAATTAAGATTTTCTAGGAAGCTCCAAACAGTATTAAGGAAACACTTCTTTTCCCCCTTACACTTCCTCATGGTACCCATCAGTTCTCAGATTGACTTTTGAAACCAAATTTCAGATTTTAAGCCATAGGTTTTAGAAAAAGATTTAAAAAATTAATCCAGAAGGGCTTAATAATGTCTTTTTTAAGGTTTAGAGGGGTGAAATGGATTTCCAAACAGACTAGCCTTAATCCTAACTACTCTAACTTTTGCATCTCTAAATCTGTATTACAACACAGGTCAAATTGAGACTGCTCAAGTCTCACGATTACAGGACTGCCAGATTTTTCAATCCTGTGACAGCAGCCCCCAAATTAATCAGTTTGGAAACGAATGGCCCACTTTTCTTCACTGCATCCTAAATAGTGACTTGATATTTAGTAGTAGTTTGTAAAAGATGGGGTTAAGTTAGAAGAAATTAAATAAACTTTCTTAAGATGTAATTTAATTGACAATTATCAAGAGTATCTTAATTGGAAAAATGCTGTTTCTAGCTTTAAGAATTCATCCATCCATTAAACAGGAAGCTATGGGAGTTTTTAATACACCACAGCAGAAACTGAATATGAAATATCGATGTTCATTAGCTATTTGAATTTCATTCTTCTCACATGCAATATTACTATTTTAATATACTGAAAATAACAGGTTTCAGCCACTTAATCTTAATGTGCCATGGATACGTAGTTCAGCTCATTAGTTAGAACACAAATTATGAGCAAAACGATCACATCAGCACTTTAACAGCATAAGAAATTAATTGCATTAATTTAAAATGCTATGATTACTACTACAATTGCAATTTCACAAGATTCACTGGTAGATTTACAGGAAAAAAGATACTTTCATTAATTCACACTCTTCTAAAAATGACATGAGAATTATATGTACTTTCAAAAAATCCCTATTCTATGTAACGTAAGTTTGGAAAGTGTCTCCATTTTACACTGGAGAGGATTTTGCCTCCCTTGTTGTAAAGATTTTTCTCCAAACGAGGCGCAATCACAGCTGCTGAAATCACAGATAATTGTATTCAGGTCTGAAAACAAATAACCTTTGCTCTGAAAAGATTTTGTTTTGGCCTCAAAGGTTATAAAGCACAAATACGGATTTCTCTGGAAAGACCATTGTATTGTGGCAACAGCAAATTAAATCAGTTTTAAAAGTTCATTTGTGTCTAGGCCTGAAGCTTTAGTACAGCAACTATGAGGAAAACGAGATTCAGAGCCTGCCGTGGTTTAAAGAGAATTCTGCCTGTCCTGTGAGGTGCTGAAGCTCAGACACATCAGCACAGTGACAGATTCCTGGAGGGGTGGCTTTCTGAGAAGGACTCCTGACTGCAGCACAAGCTTCCCATGTGCACCAATCCGGCTCTTGCACAGACTGGTTCCTTGTGGTTACTCATCTCCCTCGCAGCGCTGAAATGATTTATACAGCCATTCCTTTGATCACTCCTAAAAGTCAGGACCTGCACAAAAAAATATCTTCTCAGAACTCAAGATTTCTAGTATGAACTTCATCAAAATTCTCAAAGATTCATTTCAAAGCTAAAAGAAGACTATAAAGGGAAAGGCTCTAAGTACCTCTGCAACTGCAACTTTTTGGAGGTTAAAATGAACTAGAAACCGGTGTTTCTTTCGTTCCTTCACGCCAGTATGAGGAAGTGGTGAGCTACACACGTTCAGAGCAAGCCTGGTGACATGTGCTGCCACTTCCTGCCCAGTGCTCTTGCACGGCTAAGCACAAGCCACGATCTGGTTACAGCTACACTGAAATTACCCCATGTAAAACACTCCAACAACTACAGCATTTCAACTCTAATTCTTGACAGAAGAGTTCCTTTATCAATCCATTCTTCTTTCGCACAGTCACACACTGGGATACAAAAGTTTGAAACGTTACTCAGGCCAAATGAAGAGGAGTGATTTGTGAATTAAAGTCTGATTGCAAAGGATCACATAGCTTGCAGCTCCAACATGCAACATGAAATGCTGTTTTTCCAGCAGGGAGGAAAAGCCCAGAAACATTTGGATGTCCATCTGAAGTTAGTTTTAGAAGCTTTTAGAAAAGACAGACCCAGATTAATTCTTAAGAGTGCAAATGTTAACAGGATAATTAACTGCTAAAGTGGAGCTGTCACATGAAAGTCTGACACCCTGGTGCCCACCTAGCATGTCAGTAAATATTAGATCAGAGCTATACAGAAGCATTTGTTGCAGGAATCACAAACTTGCATTCTGCAGGGATGGACCCCAGGTTGCAATTTGAACTGCACATTAATTAGGGCTCTAATTGCTTGCATTTCCCTTGCAGCATGGGGTAAAAGTAGCTGAGGGCTTATTGTTCTTCAAAATCCTTTCCAGATCCTTGCTAACTATAGGCCAGGATGCATCCTCTCTCCTCACTTTACTGAGGGTATTTGCTTCCATAGCTTCCAACAAAACTCTGTCTAAGAACACACTGGGCAGCATCATTGTGCCACACCAAGGCTCTCACAGAACACCATGGCAGCTGTAGGTTGCTGTGTCTACCTTGCACTGCTATGCTAAGCTAATAAAATTCAGGGCAAGCCACTGTTCAGTGCCACAGGCCAGGGGGACTGGCCTCACCCGGCCTCTTTGGGTTTAAGCCAAGAAGTCACGACCATTTCATATCCCAAAGCTCTTCTGCCACTACCTCTTCCCCTACTCCACTCCCCAGCCACATTTCTTCTTATTCCAACCCACGTGGGCAGATTTTCCCCATAACCAAGCTGCAGTGCAATCATTTTAAAGAGACATTGTGAAATATTACAGAGCTCACAATACTACATCAGTAAACAGCCAGGAGTGCCCAGCAGCACATGGGGAGAGGTTCCTTTCCCAGCCCTAGTACCAGTGGTTTTCTACCATGAACCTTAACAAACCAGCCTGACGCAATTCCTACAGGAATGTAAGGACAAACTGAGCAGGGAGGCTGAAAAAGTTCATTTTGTTACTTTAGTTTTTAGAACAGTAGCTTGCTCTCAGGGCATCACTGACACTCTTTTGTTCTCCCCTCACCCCGATTTTAACCCTGTAGCCATCAGAGCCAGTATCTCAGGTTTTTCATGCTACACTATCTGTTCCAGCCAGGACTCCACTACAATTTTTCCCTACATAGTACCACTGTTTGGACAGATTGTCTTGTTTCTTCTTTTCAACAAAATTGCTGTTGCAGAAAATGCTACAGCACAAAGAAACCAAAGAAACCAAACCGAAGCATTCTGGTTGGAGCCAGTAAGCTGTTCCAACTGTACCAGAAAATAATCCCTGAAGGTAAAGGTTTCTGGGGACCTCAGTCTGCTCAGCAAAATGCTTCTGGAAGGGTAACGTTCTTGAATGTTTTGTACAAGCAGTAAAAGGCAGACAAAAACTTATACAAATTAGTGCAAAAAAACCAAACCAAAACAAAAAATCCTGCCACTGGTGGACAAACATTAGAATTCTTAATCTTTACCTTTATTACCCAATTCACCAGTATTTTAAGTTAATTTTTCACGTGGCTCAACACTAGTTTGCAGCACCAGGACCTTTTGCGTGCAGCTGTAGCAAGAAATCAGACAGGAAATCAGCACCAGGATGTAAATAAACATCAATCTCTGACAGCATACACTAGCCTGTGTATCCACCCCAGCAGAGTATTGCTCCATCTCTGACAAATCAATACTTTATTTCTTTTTAAAGTATTCAATGTACTAGCATTTTAAATTGTTTACCTGTTGGTATTATTTCATATATAAGCCAAAGAAATTTTAAGAAGATGGTGAACACAAAAATTGGCAAAGAAGCTGTGAAAAAATGAATGCCAGATTCGCTTGCTAGAAAAGAGTCTTATTTTAGTCCCATCTATCAAAGAACATAAAAGATGCACCACAGTTTATTAAAACAAAAAGGGAACTGTTTTTCATGACCTGCATGCAATAAAAGCCTCACCCTTTTATAGAAGCTGTCTTCCTACTTGTCTAAATCTTACCTTACTCCTTTGAAGTAAGAATGGATGAATGAAATAGAAATAATACATTTTTTAAAATGGCATTCCCTGATAAACAGAACTTTGTGGCACTTACCACCACTGGACACAGACCACAATGAAAAGGAATGCATGGGGGAAGGAGTCAAGGTACAAAGTCTTGTTACCCTTTTGAGCAAACCAGCATGAGAAAAATTGGAATTTATGCATCAAATTTCAAGCTGGGCTTGATCCAACTTCACAGCACTGGTCCTTCCCAGCCTTCTCTGTTTATATGTGAGGTTGGGGGGTTTTGATTTTTTTCAATGGGCTGAGCTGGAAAAGGAGAACATCCTACAAACTCTTTACTGTAAGATATGTAAGAGTCTTAAGATATACAAAAGGAAAGGAAAACATTTTCTGCAGTCACTTGGGTTAAGCGAATTAAAAGCAACTTTGAACCGAGCAAGCAGATTTGTAACTTACCTTCAAAAAAAAGGAAGTGAGAACAGGCACATAACTGAAAATCGATCTGCTTCACCCTCAAATTGTTGAATCCTGGGAGAGAATTACTCAGAAAATTCTTCTCCCTACAGGCTGCACATCTCGTGAACAGCAAGCAGCCAAAGCTGCCCAGCTGAACAGCAGAGCTGGGAAACAGCAGCGCTCCCATGGCAGAGCTCCTCCAGCTGCTGCTGCTCTGCTCATCCTTCCAAGGGTGCCCCGGAGTCTGGGAGCACAGCACACGCCTGTCACCCTGACACACAGCAGCATCAGCTGCTGCCCCTGCATTTCTATCCCACTCTGAGGGCCCTGTCACACCTCTGCCACCACCAGGTGACACACACCAGGTATCAGCACTGATCACACAACTCGTGTGAGGACACACAGGAACAGAGCTCCACCTTCCATGGACAGACCTACAGATCAGTACTCCAAAAACTTGTTTTTCCCCACAAGCTTACCCAGAGATTACTCCTTTTTTGTTGTTCTCAGCAGGAGGTATTGCAGGGTTTGGATTAAGTCCACAATTATTTTTTTATGTGGTTTTCAAGAGAAAATTTTCTTGTGCTACACCAGTATGCTGTCTCAATCTACAAAGGTAGGTAAATGAAGCTTCAGAAAGTTGCTTTTAAATGAGATCTTTCTAGAATAATTATAGTAAAAATAAAAAATGACGAAGTAGGAGTCAAGATCACTGTAAAAGGCAGGGTGGGGAACCCTTGCAACATACCAGTGTGTCATACAGCCTCATACAAAAGAACAAAGTCTAATCATTTTGAACTTGAACGTTTGGCTTTAGTCCCCAGTAACATCTGCAAAGAATTTTCAGATGATCTCAGCAATGTTTTGTATCAGTATGGAAATTAAAGAGGCAGTAGTCTTTTACTGCACCCATTCAAGAATACAGCAGACTAACATGAGGGAACACACCAGGGTAAAGGTCAACATTTTTTCAAAAGTCGTAAAATGAATTATTTTAGAATTAAACACAAGTGCAACCAGTTTTAGTTACTCTTTCACAACTTAAAGGGACAAACTGTATTCCACTCCTTCTGGGCAGCCCACAAGAATCCACAACACACTAGTAACCTCGAGTGGGCTGAATAGGCTCCTTCAGGTTAACTGGCCTTTCTTCATCTAACTCTTCACCCACACAAAGAACCCGATACCAGTGTCCCACACAACGAGGCACAGAGCAGTGTCTTGCACCTTGGGAGTTATTAACACAGAAAGGTTCTTAAAATTTAAACACTGGCAAAACAAACATATACAAATGGCTAAAGCAGGTAAGGCAATCAAGAATGGGGATACCATGTGCATGTGGAACATAAGGCAGCTTCCTGCTCCTAAGGCCTTGAGACTCATGACCAAGATCAGCTCAAAGCTCAGGGTGCCAAGCAAAGTGCCACTTCCTCCAGCACGTGTCCCCTCAGCGACGGCACAGCTGCCACCCTAAGCTTCCTTTCTTAAGATAAGCTACTTTCTACTTAAAAGAGAACAAGGGATTCAGAATACAATTTATAATCAAGAATTAGACCAACCTTTGAAACATCCATGTTTTTGACAGCTCAATAACCTAGAGTGTGATCTGATTACCATACTAAGATCTGAGTCCAGTGCTCTCCAGCCACTTGTTCACACCAGTGCTCCTGTGAGTTCTGCCACCACAACTGAGCACTGCAGTGCTTCAAGTGTGGACACTGCAACATCCTCAACACTGAAACTCTTTTCAGCATTTTGAATTCAATTTATAGATTGCTTTGAGCAACCTTTGAAATGCATGATTTTAAACACCAAAAATACTCAACATAAAATTCAAGACTACAAAACAACATATAGAAACTTAATACTACTTGACATGAGTGAAATTATCTGTCACAAGAGCCCAACTTTTAAAAGGGCTGAGTCCCTGCAGAATGTATTTTAGAGCTTACAATCTAGATACAATGAAAGTGCACAGAAATTAACTTATGGGCTACCTCTCATTCTATTTTGAATGTAAGATAACCTACACTTGGTGGTAACTCAGTTTCATCTAAAATAATTTTTAAATAGTTTAAAATTGTACTACTGATGCAGACAGCCAAGTTTGTTTATTTTAGGGATTATTTATAGACTGCCTGTCTCTAAGAGGAATGCATTAAGTTAGCTGCTTAGAGAACATATTCCTTTCAAGCCAACATGCAACTGGAGAGCAGCAAACGTTAAAACTGGCCAAGAGACTTGAATGGAGGCTACAGTTTCACAGCTGAAACTGCACTGCCAGGACCAGGTGTCACAACCAAATCCTCTTCTCCTTTGAACTCACTCATCTGTGTGAGTTCCGTACTGATGGCACAACCTGAGAGCACAGGTACTCCCAGCCACGTCTCCTCCTGTGAGCAGCAGAGCACAGACTCTGTTGAACCAGGCACTAAACAGAAGCCCTAGCTAACAGAGACCCAGAGGGAGCCCACAAGCAGCTTGCCAGCAGCTCCAGTGTGGATCCTAGAGCAGGCCATCACCTGAGCAGCTGCAGCTCCATGGCAGTGCAGGAACTGCTCTGTAGTCACACTCCAGCTAGGGCTGGGTATGGAAGGGAAACAGCTGCAGTGACCTCCCAGGGACCCAACCCCACACTCACTCAACCTGTAATGCAACTATGGGAGACTTGTGCATCTCCTATCTACTTTGAAGCTCTTCCTTCCCTCAGGTCTCCAGGATGTGTGGTGTACAGCTATCTACAACATGGAAAAAAACCTCTGCCACATGCTTTAATGGGTAAGAACATCAGATTTCCCTATCTAGAAGGTGGCTTATGAATACAAATATTTGATTCTTCTTTCAGAAGTCCTTAATACAAGGACTTAATACAAGATGGCATGTGATTGGCCCCTATCAAAAGCATAAATTAATGGGTAAGACAAAAAAAAAAAGCACAAAAAACCCCCAACCCCAAAGTGGAACCCCCATGAACAGGAAAAAATGATCCCAAAACTCTTGCCCATAAACAATCTATGTTTGTAGGTGTAGAAAACATAGAAAATTATGTCTTTAATCAAAATAACTCTAACTGAATATTGCTGTCAGGAAAAAGACAAAAAGAATTACTTTGTCCAAAGTCAGCATCTTAAGAATCCAGAAGGTTGAAAAATGGCTTATTAAAAAAATCCCATGCAACTAATACTGCCTTGCCACCACCATTTAAAGTTCATTGTTTATTATTCATATACCAAGCTTCAGTTGTGACAACAAGAACAGGCCAAAAAGACTAGGTTTGGTTTTGTTCCCTAATTTTTGGTCCTGGTAAACCTATATGTCTGCCCAGTGAGAAATGGAGATGCCACTTCTTTTTTAAAAAGCCTCTTAAAACTTTCAGGGCTCTACATGAACTGGTTATTCCGAGTGAAGAAGTAAAGACTTTGGGGGGCCAGAACATTGTCTATTTAAAACAAAAGAGGAGCTACATGAAAAACGAGCACTGTGAGTGTCCCAGGTTTCACAAAGCAAAGCAAGAACTGGGATGCCCATGACTACTTACACATAAAATGCCCTCACAGAGTACAAACAAAGCACTTTGTACCTTCTATTCCAGCTGTGCCTGCGACTGGCACCACACACAAACCCCATCAGCTGCAGATTTAACACAGGTATGGAAAACACCATGGGAACAGTCGGTATGGACAGGTGATCACTGCTATAGCCCAACAACTCAGACTGCCAAGCGCTTCCTTGAGAGGTTCAGGGACGCCACAAGAGCATCAGAGATAAAAACAAGTTCAATTGGATAATGTTAGAGTAGTTATAAATGACACATGACCACTGTAAAGACAGAAGTGATGAAGTGTTTGAAGTTTTATAGGAATGCACAAACACTGCACTCACTTGAAAGGGCACAGACTTGCTTACATTGAAGAAGTACAGGGAACAAGGGTATTACCAGGAACATAAAAATCCAACAAAAAACCCCCACATATATATCAACAATATCAGTAAGACAGCTCTTGGCTTTAACTGATACTCTGTCCAAAAGGATCCAAGAAGAGCAAAATGTCTCATCCAGCAAGAATTATCTTCGTTAAAATAAATAACCTAATCTAGGAATTTCAGTTAGAGTCTGAAATATAGTTGTGTTTTGGAAGCAAGTGTAGAAAGTACCTAGTGAGGGAGCAAAATCAGGCCAAAAAGTCAAAGCAGAAGGTTTAAAGTTACTGAAGTTATTTTTATAGACAGCACTCTCAACAGCCCCAAAACATCATTTTCATCAAAGGCTTTTTAAAACCCATGTTTTAACATGGGGATAAGTAAGCATGTGGGGGTTTTGGTTTGTCTTTTGCTTGTTTGGGAAGTAAAGGACATGAGAGAAGAAGGGCTGCTTTAACTTCTTACATGAATGACAAAACAAGCCTTTTTTGGAAAGGTTTTTACTACCTCTGTTAATGGGCAAAGCCACCTAACTTATTAAGAAAGGCCATACTTGTCTTTCTGGCACATAGCTGTTTTCTCCTCCTGCATCACGCAAGGTTCTTTTAATGAACTCATTTAAATTAATTCTTTAATTTCTTCATCTGCTTTTCCTGCTTTGCATGCCCTAAGTACTCCTCTCTACATCACTTCTGCTAAGCCAGAGAAGTTCTTCCAGGCATTTACTCTGACTGTGTCTTCCTCCTCCCTTCCATGGATTGACACAGATAACTTACTCCATCTTTAACCCCATCAGAAGTCTCCCCATACTGAGAGGATATTTTGATTCAGTAAAAGAAAGCTATTTCTCCCTGGCAGGTGAAAGAAAGGAAGATTTTGTTGAGAGATGTGGGGGGAGTGGAAGCAGTGTATGTGTTCCCTGGCTGTAAGACACTTTAGCTCTGCCCAATTTCTTATACTCAGCCTGTTTTTCCCAATCTCCAGATATGGTACCAGCCCCTACTAGTGACCAGCCTGCTTGACATGTTCATCGAGGTTGCCATACATATAAGAGGATGCCACTGATATTCATCATCAGGGTTTTTTTCTCTGGTGCCCAAAGCAGAAGAGTCTGTGCAATGGCAGCAAACTTAACACATCTTAAACTTGGTCAAGTGTTTGTTCTCCCTAGAAGAGAAGCCTTCTGACACATGCAGTACTTTACTTGCCTTTACCTACACACAATCTAATCAAAAGTGTCATAGCTTACATTTAACAGGAAAGTTTACTATAAACCACAAGATTAAACTGGTATTAGATGCAATTACTGGTCAAAAAGCCAGTAAAAGGCACTAAATTACAACCTGCTGCAACCTCTGTTGGGACAGGAAGTTGCTGACCTAAGTTTTGAGTTGCAAGTCTGGTAACTAAAAGCCTCTGGATCAAGTTTTGGGCACCACAGCAAAAGAAAGATTTAGAGAGGGTTCAGAGGAGGGCCACGAGGATGGTGAAGGCTCTGGAGGGGAAGCCTTATGGGGAACAGCTGAGGGCACCTGGTCTGTTCAGCCTGGAGTTGGACTTGAAGATCTTTGTGGGTCCGTTCCAACTCAGGATATCCCGAGTCTATGATTCTAACTCTGTACAAAAGCCTTACACAGTGCAACTTAGTTGATGTTACTATTACTCCTAGTTTATCCACATTAGAAAAATATCAGAGCTATTTCATATATCTAGTCAGCCTGATGACTTGGCACTTAAGCTACCATAACATCCAATTAAAGATAAAAAGCAATATAATATCCTTTGAATTAAAACCACCTAACTTCCACCACAAAACATGAACTAAAGCACCATTATAAACACCGCATGTATTCTTCTTATTATAATTATTATTATGAATTTCAGTAAATTCTGAAATGAGATAGTCCAAGATGTATTTCTACTAAAAGGATGCCCCACTGCAGAAGGACTGGAAATCCTTCCTAAAAAGTACATTAAAAATTCCCAAACAGAAGCTGTTTGTCTTCAATACCTCTCTCAAAGCCTGTATCCATCAACCAAGACATTTGTTCCTACACTTATTCAATGTTAGTCTGTGCTCTTAACTTTGCATTCAAACCAAGTCACAAAAGCAGCTCTAAACTGCCCTCCTGTCACTCAAATAACCAGTAACACATAACCAAGACAGACCTCCATTTGCCAATTAGGAATAGGCATCAACAGTCAGACATCTGTCACACTGTTTCAGAGTAAAACACGCAACACAAGCTGCAGCAGCATTTTTAATAAAAGCCAAACAATTTCAATTCCATTGTTGGCTTGTTGCAGAATACAGTACGGTAATGCAACCTCATCAGCAGAGGATGAAAACCAAAGTTAAGATGTCCTTTGTTACCAGCCATGTGTTAGTACCAAATTTAAAGTTACAAGAGACACAAACTTGAATGCTTTTAACCTGCGATACCTTCAGCTACAGCTTCCTGTCCAACATCAGGATATCATCTTGCTGACCACCCACCACAGACCTTGAAAGCAGAATCGTTCTTCCAGTTTCGTATTTACCTCCACAAAACTGTCTTCCCTATTCCACGTAAACCCTGTCCTGAAGAGACACCCTAGTCCCAGATCCTACAAGCCTTGAACACACACTTGCACTCTGTGGATATGTATAACGGTGCCACCTGAGTGTGAGTGAACTCATCTCAGTCACTGCAAAGTCCAAATGACAATCTGTTTGTAGTAATGACCATTAATAAAGTCCTCCTGACAATGCTTCCCTGATGCTTCCCTGCCTCTGCTCATCTATCATTGATGTGTTTTCTTCTACAGCTCTGACCATCTGGAGAAGCCCAAAAGAAATTGATTGAATAAGGATAGGAAATGCTGAAGCTTAATGGGAGGGTGGGGGAAAAAACCCAAACCCCAACAAAGCAACAACCAATCCTCTGCCCATCATACACATAAATAACCGTGGAGAAGAAGAGTAGAAATACTCAATGAGGCATGATTTGACTTGAATACACTAAAGCAATTTCCATTACACATTACAGACATGGAAATTTCACTGCAAAAGGGAAGTTGATAATTTTGCTTGACAAAGGATTTTCATCGAAGTGTTCAAAGGTCAGCACACACGTGCTTGCCTGCCAGAGTAGTGTCCTATTTTGGAAGATGTAGGCTAAGGAAAAGTTACTTCTGTAAAATCAACAAATGGTTTCAACTCTCAGATACAGTACTATCTTGTGGGCAACCTCCTGCCAAATGCTGGTATCATCCTGGATTAAAAAAATAAATACTACAAATTTTCTTTCTGTCAGCAAGCCTTTGTACTAAATCAGAAATGTTGTCAGCTACAAAGATTCAACTTTACTCTCACAGAAACCAGTTGATACAAAAAAGTTGAAAGGACTGCAAAAAATAAACCTTATTATTTCAAATGATAAACCAAATCTAGTTTTACCAGACAGCACTACTTGAACAGCAAGTTAAGATACTTAGAGAGTGCTAAATTAATGCTTCTGATTCTTGTGTATCACACTGGAACGACGAGCAAAATGCACACAAGATATGCCAAGATAAGTTTTGCTTTAGGAGCTGTTAAATATGAAAATGAGCTGACTCAACTGCATTTTACTTTCCACGTAGAAGTGTGCAAAAGCAGAAGTTTCCACTCAGGAAGCAAACTAAACAGCACAACCTTACATAACACACTCCTGTTGTAAGAAAAGGTTTATCCCATGTTCATGGTGAAAAGCTGATCCTCACTAGGGACCACAGCAGTACTATGACTTGCCAGCACTTCTAGAAATTCTCCTAACAGAGCTACAGAGCCTTGTATAAAAAATTAAAAGCTGCTAAAGGGCAAGGACCTGTCATGTCTGAAGTTGCTCAAGGCCAATCTCTGCTTTCACAGAATAAAAATACATCGCTTCGAATAACCCAAAGATCAATGGTTCACTTCGCATAATGGGTAGCAAAGGCTGCTGAAGGTGTTAGTTATGGCAGGTAGTGAAGACAGAGACATGAAGGCTCTTGCACCAACAGACACCCAAAAAAAGAATAAAGGAAGCCTGACGAATTACAAATACATATGCATCGCACTTCTATCACACTTCTTATGCAACTGTTGGCCACAGGACACAAGCCTGGAAGTCCCTGCTCTCAGAATCAGTACAACGTTGATTATGGTTATGAGCATGACCAAAGTCTTGAGGAGAAAAGTCAAAGGAGCATTTCCCAACCTCCAAGCAATCTACATGGATGTTGTAGCCTTACAGGCACATTTTGCATGAGAGCAAAACAGAAGGGAATCTGCAAAGTATGACACAAGTGTACCATGAACAATGACAAAGCAACTACAAATCATTACTGACTTATTTCTATAATATGAGCATTGAGAAGTAAAACAATTATTCTGTAGTAAAACACTATTTCTGTATCTCCCTCCTACTTTACTTTTTTCCTTTTGAAAGTGTTTCCATTGCTCTGGTAACTGGAATGTTGTAGTTTAACCCTGGTTAAACTACTGAAGAACAATAGGAGTGTGAAATTATAAGGAAGTTATCTGGTACTTGGATATGATGTGGGCCCTTTCATCAGGGCAACCGAGATTGTTTTAACTTCTGGACCTATAATCTAAGAAAAAAGGTGAAACTGCAAAAAATTTAACCCCACATAGTTAAAAAAGTCTAAATTACTCACCTCACAAATAGCATGTAAGTACATAAGATTAAATGATAAAATTTGATGTCAACACATCTCCAACACACACCTTCTTAGACTTCTACAGTAAAACCAAGTCTGATCTTGTCAGCAGAGACAGACCAGAGGAGAACTGAGGGCACATAGTATCACACATACTAATTAAAATCACTGTTAATCAAACACACATCGTAAGTACCATCCTACTGCAGAACCCAAACAGCCTAGCAGCTCATGCTCAATGAGGAATGCTAATCTGGGGACCTTAAAACTTGAACTGGCAGAGCAGCCTGTTTGGGAAAAACGCTGCATCCCTGTGCCTCCCTCCACACCACGGTTAACTGTGACTTATCAGTCAAGGAAAAAATAGCAGAATTGTTAAAAATGGAATTCCCCCAAGCTCATCAGATGGACCAGTTATGACTGTAAAACCAACTAGTATTGAGAAGCCAATAAAAGAGAGAGAGAGAAAGGGCATGAGAGCACATCTTCAAGAACAGATTAGAGCCACATGATTGACCTACAAGTAACATACGCAATACACGAGGAAGACTGAAAAAACCCCAAGTATTTTTATTCAAGCATACGTCAGCACTTTTATGAACAGTTTCACTATTTCCTGCATTGTCAACTTTCCTGTTTGGAGGTTCTTTGCTAAAAAATAAAAAAGGGACTGGAATTATACGAAGGAAAACGTAACTGTGAAATCACAACTACTATCTATGGAATTAGAAGTATGCCTCAGTTATTAATAAGTTTCTTCAAGCTGATTCATTTTGAAAATAAGGCCCTTGCAAAAGCAAATATAAAGGAAGGAAATGAGAGCAAATCCTATATTTACTGAATACAGTAAGAAAAAACAACAGCATATTCACAGTCCTCAAGACTTCAAAGTGAATCAGTGAGGGGAAAAAAAATCTATCAAGGGCTAAGCAGTTCAAGAAACATCAAGAAAATGGTTGGAAGACAGACACACCCATTTATGTTCGCTATCTCTTTAGAAGTATAAAGAAGTAGCACAGTACCAAAGTAGGCTTTTTTTAAAAAATGATACAGCATTTATTAATGTTTATTAAGCCTTTTATTCTACCACAGGTACAGAAAAATACCGGCTAAGGTAAAATGCTACTCAGGCCTTAATCAGCTGGTGTTACTGATACAGCATTTTGAAAACGGTTGCAGAGAGAGAATGTGGCAGAAAAACGCAGATAAACTGTTCTTAGAGCATTAGAACTGTCACCACACCTAATTTAGTCAATCACATGTGTCTAAATATTGTTTCTTCCTTGTGCACCAAGTTCTGCACAACAAAATGTCTGAAAAGAATAGGGCATTAGGGTAACATAAAACAAGTTACACACTATTCCACCTCATCTTTAAATCAATTTCTTTTTAATAGAGGCTACTCATTCTCTCAGTGTTAATTTTTAAAGTCAGCATTAGTTTTGCCTTCCTAAATACCAGTAACCTCCACTGCAGTTTATCCCTTCATCCCCAAAACAGTGCACTTCACTTTAAAAGTGACCTCAGCTACAAGTAGCTGACCATAAATCTCAAGTCTTGCCACACTGTAATGTAATTCAACTCTATCTCAGCAAAGGCCTTGAAAATTTTGCTTATGTTTATTTCAGCAGAGTATTCTAAAACTGATAAATCTTACAAAAATAAAAGTCACAACACCCTGTTTTGATACATCACACCTCACTGTCATTACAAAAGGTTAGTGAAGCTTAGAAACCCCTTTTCAGAACCAAATTTAGGACAAAACTCAACTTTCGTCAAGGAGGTTCCTCCACCTAGTCACTAAGGGGCTTCTATAGTCGACTGAGGAGCTCGAAAGGAACTACCCCAAATCTCAAAAACGTGAGCCTTACGTTCATGAACACACACATGCATTAGAAGTGTTGAGGGAAGAACTGCGAGTTGAACCACCTGCCCAGAGCGTTCAGTCAGTGCCACTACGCAGCAGGACACGA
>VZTH01012278.1:0-23539 GCA_013397815.1 Aleadryas rufinucha
CCCCCTGGAATCCTGTCTTTTCGTACTATTAAGGAGATTCTAATAGTAAACATAACACAACAGAAAAACATATGACCCCCCCACCCCCCGCTTGAACCTATCACTATCTGTGACTGGGAGGGAAATCCGAGTGCCCTTTGTAAAAAGCCACCGAAGTTTTAGGCATTTATTAGCTACCCTGTTTAAAATACAACGTATAAAACTTGCTTGATACATTTCATTGTTACTTCCCTGTTTTATTTCAGAGGACAAAATGTTCTGGTGTAGCATGCCTACCCTCACTTTCAGAATGGGAGTAGTTTACAATATAACCTACATTAGATTATACATGGTGTGTGCGTTGCATTTCCACTGAAAATAGCCAAAGAGTTAGAATGACGAAGCGACTCGTGGTTATGATCTTCCTTGTCTTGGGAGCATCAAGGTAGCTGTGGTTCAGCATGCTGGGGAGGGGGGCTGCATGGTGTGAGGTGTTTCATGTCTGTACAGGAATCTGGCAGGTCTCCTTTTAGAGGGCTTAAAAATTGTGCCAGGGGCAGGAGAAGGTAAACATGACATTCAGCATGCTCATTATCAAAATAAGGAAAACAAATCGATTGCATTAACTGTCTGTGCAGCATCACAGCTATTCCACAGTATTTTGTCAGAAATTAAAAGGTTACCACTAGAGTACTATATCCATATCTCCAGCCTGGCACCACTTATTACTGCAATGGTATTTCAATATTAAGTGATCTTAGAGATACTTCGTCTTTCATTTTGAATCCCAAATTTGAATCAGCATTAGGATGTCAGAGCTGTGAGATAAGGTATAACAAACTAAGTAGACAGCTGAAGGGCTCCTGGTGAAGGTGTTGCTGAGAAGGATATCTTGGGCCGTTCGCAGTAACCTTGTTTACAGGGACATTTCAATTGCAACCTGAATTTCAGTGAGAGGCTGCTTGGACTAATGCCTGCGTGTCTGAAACCCATCACAAGTGTCTTTTGCACTCTAAACCTTCTCTCTGCCTTCCTTGCATACTCGTAAAAACTTTTCTGGAAGGTTAGGATGATTTTCTGATATGAAAATTAAGATGTTTTCCTAAGAGGAACACTGCTCTTTGAACTCCTGTACATTAGCAACAAAGTATTCATGAGGTTTGATTTTTTTTTTTGGTTCTCTGATGTGTCAGGATCAGTAGTTGCACCAGTCTTTTTAACTTCACATATATGGCTTTGATTTATTATATTTTAGCCTCGTCAGTTTTGAGCGTATTTTGCAGCACATGAAGTCGGTTCAAGCCAGAATGTGAAAAAGAGACATATAGTAACAAGGAACAGTTTTGTAGTGATCTGCTAATTTTTTGTTTTCTTTTCCTAAAGCTGTTCCAGGAAAATCACGTGAATTTAGCGAGTGGGTGCTAAATGCCAGCAGCCGCATTGATGAAGAAAAATGCTGTTGAAATACTTTGGAATAATAAATAGGATATGTAATGGTCAACCACAAGATAAACATTTTACACGGTGTTTTTATGGCTCTAAATTGGCTGCATTGTAAACCAAGCTCACTACTCTATTAAGTCATCAGAGTTTTCAATTATTTAAGATTTTTAGTCAGTCCATCTAATACAGTCTTCATCATCCCCATCAGAGAATTATGCATAAGGTTGTAATTCCTTGTTGTTGCTATGTGAGGGCTTTGTTGTGGATGGGGTTTAATTTTGACTTATCAGGACAAATATTACAAAGCATGCACACAGGAAAAAAATGATATGGAAATAGCCCCAGTCCTACGAAATGGGGATAGTTATGGCACTGAAATGTACCTAATACAATTTGAGATCCACTCACTAAGAAACCTTGACAGTATCTGCCTTGCAGGTACCGTGCATTTGGAAATACTATATCTCCATTTAAATGCAGATCTTCAGTTTTCTCCAGGGGGCAGTTGGTGAATCTTTCGATTGAACCACCGGTACTAGAAAAACTAACTGAAGATTTACCCATGAACAAGAGACCCTTTCAAGTCTGCTTTTTTGAAATAATGATTATAAAATTTCCTAATACTGCAATTTTATATTGATTTTGAATGCCTTTTCAGAAGTCACAGAGAAGGAATAGTGCCTTTTACTTAAGGTAGGCCAATGTCTGCACGCTTGTTTAGCAATCCTAACAGAGATAACTGCTACAAATAACTTCTTTGTTTTTACATGGGTATTGTGTTTGCATGTGAGTTTTGTCAAATGGACAGAGCAGTCTTGCTTTGATTTTGACCTAGATTCCTCCTGATTATTCCAATACAGCTAGTACCTGCCTATTTCCCACTGTGAAAATAGGAGAACAACTGTTGATGCTATCTAGCTGGGGCTGCATGGGCAGTAGGCACGCATGTCCAGTCCTCTCCCCCCCTCCTCCTCTGTGGCTTCCTTAGTAATGGATAAAATAGCACTGGGGGCCAAAGAGGGTGCAAGCCAGTATTTACCCTCCTGTGAATTTTCATTCTTTGAGGGTTTGATTCAAAGAAAACGGGGCAGAGCGGGGAAGAGTAGAATGAGCGAATTTATTCTATCTCCCTATTTGGCATGCAAATTTTGCACACTTGCAGGGATGAACAGGGCCATGAAACAAGTCATACATCCACCTTATTCCATATTTGCTGGAAGCTCAGTGTCAATAGGTGCCAGTCCTCCTTAGAGGGGCTTGTCCCATCCAGTCCAGTCTTCTGTATTGTTTGTCAGCTGTTTAGTTTGCAGTGTAACCCAAGGATTGAATTAAATGCCCAGGACACACGGAACAGGAGCTCCCTGTTTGGGGTGCAGGCAGCACAAACCACCTGAAGCAGGGCAGACTGATCTTTTCTGTGCTGGGGGCGGTCCATGTACTCACTCTATGCGTTCCTGGCTGCTCCTGTTTTTCCATCGTGGGCAAGGGTGCTGCCTGGGGATGCTGCCCTTGTCCCTGTGCCAGAGCCATGAGACTGTGGAAATACCATCCATATTATGCTTACCTGTTAATGGCATATAACCCACTGGCCTCAATACCCTGGAGAAAACGTGCACTTCAGCCTCTGCGTGGAGTTCAGGCAGATCTGCAAAGTCCCATCTTACATGCACCAGCATTAATGGCAGAGCTCCCATTCAGCTTAATTGATATTCCTATAAACATCTGCAGGTTTCTGTTTCTAGTGGAGGCTGCAGCTGGGTGGACTTCTTAAAGGGATGTTTTGCATATTGAGGTTGAAAGGGAAGTCGAGCCTGATACATTAACTTATCATCTGTGTCGTTCTCTTGACATCATTTGGATTACTACAAGCATATATGACAAGGAGATTAGGTGCAAGATCTTCACACACATACCCTTTTCTTAGAATGTTGATAGTGGAGATGTTACTTCTCTGAAAACCCTGTTCTAAGTCAAGTCTAGGCAAGCACAAACCTGTGCATGCATATACAAGTGGAGCAAGGCCTATCCTTTATAATACGTTTTTTTCCCTTTAATAGCTAGGCAAGATCTCTTATTATAACTCAACCATTAGGGGAAAGAAAATGGAACTTTTCTCAAACAGCTTTTCTGTTGGGGAATCTAGTGGCAGTTGCTTTGAAGCATGTGTAATTGATTATCATACATTTATTTTAAAAAGGAGACATAACAAGGAATCTAACATGATGTTTTGGAATATATCTTCTCCCCTCAATGTTCTTGAGGGAAATGTAAGGTTGCAGGCATCATTTCATGCCCTGTATGTTTTTGAACATAAATCAAAGAAATTGTTGGAGAGTTATAGATGTTCATAGCAACTGTAGCTATAATAAACACATGCAGTATATATTTCCCAAGCTATTTTGTATGGGTGAAAAGCTGAAGCTGGCGTTTTGTACGAACAATTCAACTTAATCACTGAAAATTTATTTCCTAGTTAGGGTGGTTTACCAGTGTAGCATGAAGTTGTACACCTTCGTTTAAGTTCATCTGGTTATGAAGGCTCAGTTAAAATTGGAAAAGAATTTAAATTGGATCTAGACACCTTGAATGAATTATTCCCAACATCAGATTTATCATGATGCCTCCATGGTGATATTTACATCTATATTATCACCTATATTGGTTTCAATGTGTGCTGGATATTTTAGAGAGCAAATAAAAGATAAGAACAGTGTGAAAACCCAAACAATTTTAATTGTACCCACAGAACAAAATATGAGCATATTTAATACAATGGGACAGAGAATCTTGAGTGATTGAGTAGTGCAGAGCTTCTAATGGGAACAGCAAGTAGCTTAGGCATACACAGTTTCTGATGATTGTATTAGTTTTGGTTTAAAGTCTTGATAGATGAAAAGAAAAAAGCAACTTTTATGGAGGAATTTCAGTGAGAACATAGCCACTCATTTTGTGATGATGAAGAAGGTGTTCCATATTTTGATTAGGATCCATGTGCACTGAAAAGTTAAAAAGAAAATCCAGTTGTCACAGTTATTATGCATAGGGATAGACTGAGGAAAGGACATGTTCAAGATCTGTGCAGGAATCAGACAGGTCTAGATGAGCAGTTTCAGACTTAGTATTTAAGCAAAGTCCTAAATGTCTGAATAAAACAGGTAGGATATGTTTCTTGGAGTCTCTGTGTACTATTGGATTCTGAGATTCATAATTAAAACTGATACTGCTTATTGAAAATTTTGAAAGGTGGGGCTTTTTTAAAAGTGTCACTATGCGTCTGCTGGACTTCTGTTTTATTGTTACCTTCAATTGTTCCTCTTTAATTACAAGAGCCAAAAATCTCTTTTTAAACAAGAAAGTGGGTCTCTTATTACTTGGCTGCTGGAAACAAGGTTTTAAAACATAAAACAAATGTTTATGTAAAAACTGAGAATTTGCTCTGGTTTAGTCATTTGTAGTATTAGCTATAAGTGACTTCTTGATGATATATTTGAATTTTAAGGCTATCATGAATTAAACAAGCTTTCTAAATTGTTACAACAGGCAGATGTCAGGAAGACAGGGCATGGCCCATCTTGGACACCTGTACTGGTTTAGACTTTAGAAGAGCAGGCAGTGGGGTTGGCTTCCAAGGGCCACCCTTTCCACTGGGGATAGGTGGAGGAGGGATGGAGACCTAGAGCTTCTGACGTCACATAAGCTCAGGGTCAGCCTCCCCTTCATTTCTCTCCTAGCTCTTGCTCCCCATCCTCTCTGAACATACTTCTGCAGTCCTGCCTTAACAGCCAGGCTACTTTACCCTACCTTCTGAAGGTTGGAGAACAGGCTTTGAATTGTTACTGTTCTCCTTGCTGGATACAATGCTGTGAAAACAAAATTCAATGAGGAAATCAGACAGGAGCGAAAAGGGAAGTCAGAGTCCTGCAGGTTGAGGTGTATCTAGGAAGACTGGGAGGAGAAAGATTTTGCAATTCCCGTTTGTTCCATGTTCAGAACCTCTTTATATTTTCACAAAAGAAGGTAACTGAAGGAGCTGCGTCCCTGGATCTGTATTGACCCCATTGTGACAAGGAGACATGGTTATATAGGAGAGGTAAGGAGAAGTGGAGTCAAATTCAGAGTGGATGTCCTCCAGCCTTGACAAGTGCCAGTGGGTCTGTGTGGGGTAGGACTGCTGCATAGAGTCGTATTACTGCTCATGCTGCATTCAGAACTCTCAGCTTTTCTGTGCTGACAGTTGGGTATTTAGAGGCTCTTGAGGAGAAAACTTCATTCACTGAAATTCCTGCCTCCACTGGGATTTTTTTTTACTTGTCTTAAATTAGTGCCTTGAGTTTTACCTGGCAAAAAGAACTTGTTTTACTCTGTGCTGAATTTCTAACAGAAAAAACCCCCTCTTCTGCCATACTACAGTCAAAAGGGACCAGGTGGACAAGTGCTGTGAGTGAGTTATGTGCAGTCTGGGCAGCAGGCTGGGCACTGGAGCACAGAGAGCAGGCGGTTCAAGGTCACTCATGGCCCTTTGTATGGCACATCTGGGAGCAGGATGCACAGCCACGAGCTTTAGTCCTTTAATTTCTCCAGCATGCAATCCCTTTCTCACAGCTTGAGCAACAGAGGGACAGAAACTGTGCTTTTGCAACATGCACAAAATGTGATGGTGTCAGTTTAGGCACGGAAAGGTGAGGTGATGTGTCAGAGGTGACACAGGCAGACAGTGAGCCCTGCCTCGTAGCCAGGATTTTGAGACACTGCCTTGCAGTGTCCCTTGAGGGAGAAGAGCAAGATTAAACCTGCTGATGCGACCACATACTTTCATTTCTCTGCTGTGACACAGTCCAGCGGTGGATAGGATCCTTCTCCCAAAGGAGAGAGGCAAATTTGGGTGGAAGTGCATGTTGAATCAATGTGGTTACCCTGCTGTAAATGGTGCCTACTTTTTACAAAATTTTTTTTTTGATGTTTCACTGGTCAGATTTTGCTTGTTCTTACTTTTTTGTATTTGAAGGGAGGTGAGGACGTGAACTATGAGTGTGTCTGAAAATTGGGCCACAAGCCCTTACACTTGTTTGTGCTTGTGAATGAGTGTGTGCACACGTGTGCAACGTGCATACACAGACTTGGATGTTGTGTATGCACAGGATCTCAATTATTTTGCTGTTTGAATCACAGAGCATGTTGTCATGATGTACTGTCAGTTTTGGTTTCTGTCCTTCGGAATAAAGTTCAAAATATTAAAGAAATAACACGCAATATACTAGTAGCTAGAATAGTCATAGTGCCCGAGGGGAGAAGAGGGTGGTGATTAATCTGTTTTACAAAAGACCAGGAAGAAACCCTCAACTCCTCCTAACCAAACTCTGCAATGGTGCACTTGTAAAAGGGATTCTTCTAAATTTTGTTTCTGAGGTTTTCTGACTATCCTGGAGAGAGAAGTAGGTCCTGTTTGAGAAGCAGCATGCAAGTTCTACGGTCATGCTGTGACTGAGTGCCAGGGGAATGTGTGGTCCCAGTTGCTCTTTGGAGAATCACCCTGGGCTAAATGGTGAAACAACTACATCTGAATTAATTATTGATAATTCTTTAACATCAAATGTGAGGATGTGTTTGGAGTATTGCTTCCTAGTTAAGAGTTGAAATAGTGCTAGCAGATGTATTCTTTTAAAATGTTGCTTTTCTGGTCTTACTAGTTTGCTTGGACAGCAGTAAGAGCTGCAGAAGCTGATGCAGGTTCTCCCCATCCCTGGTTTGGTTCTGGAGGGCCATGGCAGGAGCTGAAGGGGCATTAACAGATATTTGGAGTCACACTGAAACTTTGGTCAGAATACCAAACTTGGCAGAATTTGGGATGTTGTACTCCATGGTTTTAGTCCAACAGGGATCAGGCTAGACCTGGCTCTAGATAAAATACTAAATGAAAGAACTAGCCCCCTCCCACTCCCCAAATCTTTTGACTTGTACTCTGTATCAAAAAAAAAAAGCACTGAGCAGTGCGTGACTGATGCAGGGCAGGCTCAGGATTAATTTAGGATAAACAGGATGCCTGTTGCACTTAATTTACCAGTTCTAAGACAGAAAATGTTTTTGAGTGCAGCTAACAGCTTCTCATCTGCAAATGCCACAATCAAGACAAAGCAAAAGATATTGTGGCGAATTCTGCAGTTCACAATCCTGACACAGTCAGAACCTCCTATTACAGTGAGGGAGACTTCTGCTTGTATCACGGCTGCCTGAGATGCAGGATTTCCTAGTGGCGTTAATAAAAATAATACAGTAAATATACCATTTCAAAAGTCCTGCAGGACATGCAGCAAACACCGGTGGTTTGAACTGGGTGAAGTTGTCAAAGGTTGCTTTTCTCTCCAGAGCCTGGCAGTAGCTCCACTGAAATGTGATGCCATTGGTTTTCAGCAAAGGTTTCTTTCTGCAGGGCTGCAAACAGAGATCAGCTGCTACTGTGTATACACAACTAGGGAGCAAATCAAGCAGCACATTTAAGCAGCCTTTTTAACCCTGAGACTTTCCAAGATTTCTTCTTCACGCAGGAAGTTTCCTTTATATTGTCAGCTGTAGCACTTTGCTCATGTAATGAGATCAGAGCTAGGATCACTGCTGCACAGTAGAAAGACTTCCTTAAGACATTTGTCCTTGAAACTGCACCAAACTCTTGGAAGAACCCAGAACCTGTAAGTATGTATGATATAGGTAACAATAGCACGGTGCAAAGCTGCAATCAACCATTATACAATATCCGATTAGCAGGGCAGGAGGGATTGCTTTTTTCGGATGTTATGTTACATTCATTTTCAATTTGTTCTCAGGAAACAAATCAATTCGGGCTTCTGATACAGTGACTTTGCAGTAGATGAGCTAGTAGTAATATGTTTGATTTAACTATTTGTTGCTGTCATGTAGCTTGTGGGACAAATATTGTAGCCATCAAACTGTAAAGAACTTCTCTTATGTTTTTAGGCATTTTTAAAGGATTTGGGGGTCCATCTTGCAAATAAGTTTCTGCTTTGCTCTTTGATTTTGGCAACCCCACCCTACGCCAAACTATAAATAACAAAGCAAACGGAATTAGTCCATATTGTTCTTAGGTAGCAATAAAATATATTTGTTTGCAGGCTTAATTTAGTCGTTAACAATGTTGCTCTGTTTGGGGTGTTTTTTGTCTTAATTGGATTCTACTCAAGGCTGTCTATTTTGTGTTTTACTATCTTGTCTGTGTCTGTTTAAGTTACTTTGCCGGGACTGCAGTCTGGTTAAACCTGTATTTAAGCACTATTTATATTCCGAGCACATTTCTGGTAAAATAAGTGTTTGAGATTTTTATTTTTTTAAAGCCTTGAACAGTATAGTTGTATTAGCAGTGAGCGCCAGAGGAGGCACAACATGGATGAATGTCAGACATAGACCTCATAACCCAAGTCTGCCCTGTACTAAGTCTGACCCAAACCTGTCCACTTTTGCGACTGCAACTAATAAAAGCCTTGAGCTCCCTTTCAATAAATTTTTCATACACGGCAATACTTCTGTTTATCAGATTAATTTCTCCCAGGTTAGCCTGATTGATAGCTGGATTGTGGTTTCTTAAGAGCTTTCTCCATGAAACCCCACTGAAGAGCTGCATTCCATTTAACCAGTGAATGTAAAAACTGGTAACCATGGATTCAGCCACCACTAACTGTCGAGAGCAATGACTTGTTGTAAACAATACAAATGAGCCAGGATAGCAGAAGCAACCAGACATGAAATGATTTTAATAGAAATTACGGTAAAGGTCATGTGATATTGTATTGGCTTGAATTCAGTGTTAAAGGGAAAGTATTTCGGTTTTTCAGGTTTGATCTAAATGCACATCTCCACTGGCTTCACGTCCGTGTAAGACCTCCAGAAGGGCAAATGAAGCAATTCTTTGGAAAAGCCTCTGCTTAATTGCACATTGTGACTTAGGCCCTGATCCTGAAAGTGTAGGAATAGCTACAGTATGTGAATAATCAGTGGGATTATTCTGTACTAAAAATTAAGTATGTTTGTAGCATTCAGACCTTTCCAGATGAGTTAATAAGAAAAAATTATATATTCTAAGGAAATAATAACCTATCACTGAAGGTGAATAACGGAAATGCAGGTTTTACTGGTGGTGTGTGGTTTGACTGGAGATTTTTGTTTGCTTGTTTCAATAACATGAAAAGAAGTTATATTTATGCCTTTGTTTTGGACGTTATGACTTTAATTTCTTGTCCACTGTGCCTCAGATCTTTTTCCTAATTTATAGCCTCTCTTTTGGAAAACTGGTAAACCATGGTGTCAGCTATTATAATATAGCATGATGATAGGCACATGCAGATCGCATGAGCAGTCGTGTGTCTTGTCTCAGGAATTTCCATCCCTACAAAATCTTTGCTGACTCCCAGCTGTCACATGGCTGTCACTCACAAATTCTAACCATAACCAAATCCTCCTTGCCCGAGCATGCGCTCACCAAACCTCTCTACGTACCTGTAGACACAGGCACCAATGTCCCTTCTTAAGCACTTTTTCTGCATAAAAAGGTCTCTCCCCCGAGCCTGCTGCATTCCACTGATGTTTTTCCCTTAATTTTTTTTCCTGGCTGCTACTTCCTTGATGTGCCTGTCCTTTGTAACGAGGAACATGGAATAGAAATAGTAGTCAGTAAGAAATGCAAGCAAAATTAACTTTGTGCGCTATTTAATATAACATTTCAAATTGGTGTGAATTTAAATTCACAACTTTCATGGCCCCCTAAACTTCTTCAAGAAAATTAACCCTTACTGTTCTGCAGACAGTAGTATACTGTCACCTTGCAGTGTACTGACTTACTGTTTTGTGTATTTATATTTTGTGACATTTATATAATTTAGAAAACTTAGACGGTAAGAGCCCTAGGCTGGAACTTTGGTTATTTTTATTTTTCTAGGTTACTTCTATATTTCATAGGTGTCACATACATCTATGTTGTTTTACCAGTAATTTTGATTTATATATTTTTCAACCAGAAGTATTTCGAACAATTCTCATCAGTCTCTTACAGCTGACCAGCCTCAGCCAAGCACAGGTTGCCACTAAAATGCATAGATACAGGACAAATCCTGCTTTCCTTGGTCTTCTGAGCTGCCTTGCCAGACCAAGAGGGCAATTGCTTGTGTGAGTCGGGAAGGTGAGATTTAGTTTATGCATAGATTAACAGCAGGCAAAAATAGACTGACTTCTATTGAAAAGAAATACTTCTGAGAATTAAAGGGAAAGCATTTAAACAGGAATATTTCGGGGGAAAAATGCCAAATTGCAAAATATGTTCTGTTGTTTGACTTTATCAGAGTTAAGAGTGTATTGGCATCCTCCTGTATACCAGACCTGTAAGTATATTAACATTTTATCAAAAGGGAGGAGGTGGCTGGACAGGAAAGATACCACCTTGACTTTGCGTCTTTATCCTGGAAAGAATCCAGAACCGAAAGTAAAATGCAGGTGAAAGCACAGTGAGACTCCAGACCAATATCCAAGTAAATCAGGGAAACCACTCTGGCCTCCTTACCATGAGCTGATTACAAAGCATTAGTAATTCCTTCACCCCTTGAAAACCAGGTGGGGGCTTTATCAATCGTTGAGCCTGCCAGAGGAAACCACGTTTCGGTCTGGAGGGGATAATGCAGTGTTCAGGAAGGAAGGAGTGCACCATGACTCCATAGACTTTGGTGGCATGGGAGAATGGGCAATTTTCCTTTGCTTAGAGTATCTTTGGCATCTTTACGATCTGTGACATATGTGCTTATTCTACTCTCCTGTATTTTGCATCGAATACTGATTTTGTAATGCAAAATTTGCAGAAGTTAGTGCGTGAGCTGCCAGAACTCTTTGTCCATCTGCAGATAGGAAGAACTGGGAAGCAGGTCTGTTTGTTTCTCCCATGGTTTATAAAGTTCAGATGGTGGCTGATGGGCAGCTGCAGGGGAATTTTCATTTGAAGCAGAGCTCTGGGAAGATGTATTTGAATCCCCAAAATGGAGACCTCAGTGTTTTAACCATGGTGGAATCTCAGTGATTGCAGTCAGTTAAATGTTGCAGTGCATACCTGGGATCTGGCAGAAATATTTACCATTAAAATAATTAGTAATAATTAATGATATCTGTCTTGTAATAACAGTAACATTAAGTTGTATTTTATTGTTGTAATTCTATTCTACTTTTATGCCAAGATCACTTTTGTCAATAAGATAATTTTTATATGAAGATATCATATTTGCAGTCCTTTCAGCTAAATTCAAGGGGGGTAAGTACAGGCACCTTTAAAAAATTAAAAATGCATTTGTGATACAGAGATGCAAGGTGTAGGGAATATAGAGTAAACTGTTATCCACATGCACTAACACTTTACTTCATGGTTGAGACTGCCAACAGCACTGCAGGTAAGTGAGAAATAAATCGGTAACTTTTGCCAGGTGGATTCCTGGCTATTAGAAACTGGACTGAAACGACTTAATTCCATGGAGCATGGCAAACTAGTTGGTCACTGAATAACAGAATATTGTTCTTTGAATTATTAACTCTTTGTAAACACAGTGTTTTGTAAATTTCTGCTCCTTTCTAGTTTTACCTCTTAGCTGGTGTGGGTAAGTGAGGTGTTTTTTTGAGGACTTCTGTAGTCATTTTGTCTTTTGAGCATTTCCAAATGTACTTCTTCCCACGAGCTATTGGAGACCCATGATTTATGGGTTATAATGTTCTCCAGGTCAGCATAACTGCCATAGGGCCTAAAGACAGGACTGTGATCTGTATCAGCTGCATTAACTTTCCATTAACTTTCCATGAGTAGAACGCGTCTTTGATTATTCTGCATTATTCCTTTGTACAAAATAAGGTCGTTCTCTGTGTAGTTTAGTTTTAACAGAACCAGACTGTCACTGACCATCAGCTTTTGCATGCATAGACTCTCTCCTTCCTGGCAAGGCTTTAGGCCCAGATCCACAAAAGGATTAGATGCCTTAAGTGGGACTTAAGT
Source organism: Aleadryas rufinucha (assembly GCA_013397815.1). Lineage (NCBI taxonomy): Eukaryota > Metazoa > Chordata > Aves > Passeriformes > Aleadryas > Aleadryas rufinucha. The sequence continues at coordinate 12,446 of VZTH01012278.1, forward strand.
GGGATTTAGGCATTGAAAGCCCAAACTGAGATCCTCAATATCCCCACTGAACTGCCACCTAACCTTAGAAGTTGCCTAACCTGTGTGAGTGCCTACGTTTTCAATATCCAGCTTTCCCAGGTGGGCAAAGATCTGCTTTGGATGTTCTCAAGCGCTTCCATCCTGACAAGGTTGAGCCTCTCTGCTCCCATCTTTCCCCTCACATCCCAACAGACTTCAGAAAGTGCAAACTCTTCTTGCAAAATGGTGGATTTCTGTGTGTGATGTCTCTCTCCAGCTGTGTCCTTGAAGGAAAGGACCCTCCAGTAGGTTTCTTTCAAGATCAGCCTGGGAACCTTGAAAAAGGTATTGAAACTAAAAGAATTGAGTATCACTGCTTAAAAATGCAGGTCCTAGAGAAAGACTGGGGCTACCGATGAGTGTGGCCTTGGCCTTCTCCTACTGGCAAAAGTGGATTGTTCTTGCTCAGCGATGGCTGCTCCCGAGTTGGGTGGCACTGTGTGAGGCACAGGAGTGACTAGCAGGGCCGAGGGCTCCATGGCACAGGCACAGCACCTGAAATTTGGCTACTGGGATGTGAAATCAGCATTGCTCCCAGACGTTTTCTTGGAGAATCCAGGCCCTGGTGTTTCGTAACAGCAGTATTTGGAGGAAGAGCTCTTTTCTGCAAGAAGTCACTTAGGGTTTCACTTGACTGTGATACGTGGTGGGTGTTTTGTTTTTTGAAAGCCAGACTTATTGGGGTGTTCCACATGCGCACCCAGAAATAATAACCACTTTTTTTAGGGCTTCAGCCTCAAGCGTTTCTGGAGCTGTAGCAGGATTGATAGCTGTCTCGCTCTGCAGAGGCCGAAGCAAATGTCTTGTTAGTAGCAGAGTAAGTGGTCCTGTGCCATCACTTATTTCTCAGCTGTACTCGTGACATTTCATGTGTTCTCAGCCATGTCTTTTGTTTGTTTAAATCCTGCTCAGTTCCTTGATTTATCAGTTTTCTGTAGACTTTTGTTCGAGTAGTCCCAAATGCTATCCTATTTCAAATAGATGCATTCTTATCAGCAAATAGTCTTTCATCAATAGCTTTAACTCTTTCACGTAACTCTGCGTATGTCCACTTTGACCTTCTCTTTTTCAAAATACTGATTTTTTTTTTTTTTAATGGGGACAGTATTTAGGAAATCTCTTAGAATTTGTCCTGAATCATTCTGTCTTTTTGTGCCAAAGTACCTTTTATCCACATTATTAGATAAGAATATTTTTATTTTTCTCTCTCTTTTTTTTTTTTTTTCCTGAGAGAGAGAACTCTTCTCAGGGAATCCCTAGTTTTTTAGTTTGTCAAAGATAGCCAGACTGCATGCAATCTTAATTTTTTTTCTTGCTGCTTTTGATTTATGGACCTGTGTACAATCCTGAAAACAGCAATACAGAACGTAGAACATATTTGTAGAGAGGTATAGCCTAGAAATTATAAAAGCACAAAAAAGATATATTTGTAAATTTAGAAACTGCAATCATGAAAAGCCTATATACAATGAATAAACTTAACATGTAATGACAAGTGCAGTGTGTGTTCCTTAAAAAGCCTAGAAGTATTTATATAGAGGTAGGTAAAATTTGTAGGACTGTCTATGATAATGACACCTTAATAGCTAAGGATATTATTCATGTATTTTTAAAACTGATACAGGGAGATCTGTTATTTTAATGGAGAGTAATATTGTAAATTAACCTGTAACTTTCAATCCTCTCACTTCGTGTTTTCAGAATAGCATGCTTGAATTATTATACATTTACTTTGGCATTTTAGTACACACAAACATTGCGAGCATTAGTTCATCATACATCACGAACATATGACTATTGTATGGAACCAATTTTAGGTATAGGAAGTTCAGCAAGTATTGTGCCTTGGTGGTTGCCAGATCACTTGCGTGCTTGCTAAATCCTATGCACAGTGCTTCCGTTTGCTGGGTTACTCATTGAGCTTTTAATAGTCAGCTTAATTTTAGTTAAGGTTCAGTTTAGTAACTCTTGCAATTAGTGGAAAATATTGCCAGCATTCATCTGGTAAACCATATTACTTATGAAAGGCACACACGGGGCATGTGTGGAGGTAAAAGACAAGAGATTGATTCTGGTGGATCCCATCATGCCTGGCTTTTAAGGGTAAATTACAGAACATATTAAGCATTGGGGGTAACCTTGCAGAAAGTGGAATCTCGAGTTTGCTCATAGGAGGAGGTTTGGTCTCCCCTGCTCACCATTGCTTCCCAATACCCACAGCGGCTCCGTGTGTGGGGTCCCCAGCTGCCTGTCAGGCCATGGGCTTCACATCAGTGCTGGTGAGGTGCTGCTCCTGAGATGGGCTTGGAGCCCTCAGACAAGCGAGGGTTCCTATTTTCAGGGCAAGCTTTTGAGCCCCATCCTGCTTATTTGCTTTGCCTCTCTGGAAACAACTGAGGTATGGGAGGTAAGTCTGCTGCTTGACTCAGAATTCTAAGGCAGTTTTATGGGTTGTTTTATAGGTACAGGTAAAGGACTCCAGGTGAGATTTCTTTTGCCCTCATATAAAATGGAGATATGATTTCAGCCAGCCTGTTAGTGTCCTGAGAAATGAAATACTGGGGACAATAATCATAACTAAGGAATAACTTGGTAATAAAGGCAAAGGCGCAACAACCAAATCCAGCAAGAGAGTATGGTGGTTTTGTTTTTTTTTTTTTGGCAAATGAATAGGTTAAAATGGATGCCTCTGTCTGATGTTACTGGAAAACGAAAGCCATATATTCCCACAGGATGGACACTACAAGGACAGTTAGAGCAGTGTCGTGCCCTGTCAACGGTGCTCATGTCTGATCTGGGATTTCTCAGATCCATAAATACCCACAATGCATGTCTCTGACCAAGTAAGTAGAAATTGTATAACAGAGGAGGCACAAGGGCATATGTTGTCTTTATCATAATTGTGTCTCTTGTTCAGAAGTAAATGCCAGTTACTTCTGAGTGGAGTGAAATTCAGGAGTGCATGTCCCGATCCAGTCTATTGGGCTACAAGCCACTGTCTTGGACCTGTCTTGTGTGTACAGCATCCTATCCCAGTTAGAAATACACTGGTTTCAATAAAGATAGTAATATTTTTTTCCTTAGAAACCTAGTGTAGAAAAGTGGAGACTGTCAATAGGCCCCTCTTGAGCTGGGTGAAGAACAGACAGTGGAGAACTCTGATTTGTAGAAGGATGTAGGTAAGTGAAGATCTTTGCATATGAAATCACTCCCCAGCTGTATGGAAAAGCATACAAGGTAATGTCTTGGCTTCACTGAGATCAGTGGGAATCAGTCTGGATATCACTGTAGGTTCTGCATATTCGGGTGGTGCTCTTGCCAGTGACAGAAACCCCAGCAGAATCCTCACCGTTGCATTAGTTTTGATCTTTACAGGAGAGGTATCACTGCTGGTAATATTATGGAATAAAAAATTACTGCCAAAGACAGGAGGTTTAAAGCTTTCTGGTTTATATTTTGACCCTGTTATTCTGAGGGATACCAGTATAGAAATTGAAACATCCATGGGGCTTTTTGCAAAGGAGAGCAAGAATGTTGTTGGTTTCCCCATTTTTTTCCAGTTACAGGAAACTGAGGATCAAGGTTTTGGATGCTAATCATAAGAGGCCTTGAAAAAGGAAAAAATAGTAATACCTACCTTAGAAGAATATTTGTCTGTTTGTAAAGTTATGTGAACTCCTTGGCAGAAAGGAGCCGTAAGAAATTCCAGGCAGTTATTCCTCAGTGACATAAGTCTGTATTTAGGCTTCTGTTAGTCTCCTTTATTTATAACAAAACCTTTGAATATAATTTCCAAGATGTTCAGCTATCAGAAATGAAGCGATAATGAGGACAGAGGGTAGGTCATGAGTCCACAAATAAGTGTGAGGAGATGGTCAGCTTAACCTACCAGGTGAAAGAAAAGTCAGTATAGCAACTGCATGAACACTTCAAAGCATGCACCTAGTTTGCTGCACTAACTTAATTATCCCTGCTATAGATATGTTTGACAAACATATCTATAGCCCAGATCCTATTACTTCTCAGTGGGAAATATCAGAAGGCTTCTGTTTGGTTGCCAGTTGACTGAATCCTTCCTTCTACTTTCTTGCATTAGTCTTTTCAAGGACTTTGCCTACCTCTTTGCTCATCTGATGAACATAAACTTACCTCTTTCTCTTTAATGATGGAAAATATTGAGAGATGGAGAATGATGCAGACCGATGGGATGGGTGTAAAATGATTTTTAAGCAAGTCTGACAAAGATTTAATCCTATTTTAATCAAATACCGCCTGAACCAACCAAAAATAAGCTTTTATCACTCGTGCTGAATCAACCGTATTCTGGTGTCAGCATTATTTCTCAGCAAGCATCTTGCTTCCTCTGTGTAATAGTACAGGGTGTTTTTGAGCATCCCAGTGTTGTCAACTTTCTCCACAAACAGTGTGATGTGAAATGTGAAGAGACAGGAGTACTCCAGCTCTTCCATCACACAGAAACGCAAGCCGCTGCCCTGTTCTTTGACACTAAAACGTGGCCTGCTGTTGGCAAGCTGTGGGATTTAATAGGCAAAGACCATGGGGAACTTTTCAGCTTTTTAGTCTTTCGGCTTCTGTAAAGTCTGTTACGCAGGGAGGTACAGTTTTTAAACGTGGTCATTTTTAATTCCTGTCCCTGGAGTCTGGCTGACAGATTGGGAGTGCGGAGGATGGGAGTGGGCTGAAAAGACAAGCTGAAAACACAGGATGTATACATACATTAAAATGGAGCAAAACAAAAATAAACTAACTTAGGTGAACACAGATGGGATCTGTTTCAGGGCCACTCTTAACACCTGTTTTAGATGGCCTGTGGTGAAAATCATTAGCTTAAAGAGATGCTATTTATGTCTTCCCTGAACTGAGTTTACACAAACACCAACAGTTCTAACTGGAGGGAATGGAGATCAAATTTTGGTAGATTTTTTTCCTCTTTGGATTTTTTTTTGGTCTGAACAATACTATTTTCATTGCAAACCTTAAAAAACCCCAACCAGATAAAATAACTTTGACAAGTGCTTGTTTTCATACGCCGTTCATATTAGCTATAGCCCTTGTTCAGAAGCCCATAGGCATTGATGTATGCAAAATATAATTTGTTCAACAAATACTTAAAAATCATCAATGTGGTTTCATAGATGTAAATCTGAAATCTATCCTCAGCCTTTTGAGGTGTTACTGTGGATTCCCACTTTTGTAGCAAAGACCAGAACTTGTTGACAGAAGCTTTCTGATTTGAGAGTGGCAGGTGAACATGGGAATGTTTTATCGGCTCACTTTGCTCTCCATGCTGATTTTGACAGGTCGTGCTGAAAGTAAGACTTCGAGCTTTCCAAATATTTTTGCTCCATGTTGGCATTTGAATTTTGTTATGAAACACTCCTTCTGTGATAATTTCTGCAAGCTTGTCTCTTTTGGAGGAAAGCATTGAGTTTTCTCTGTTTCTACTGAAGTCTTCATGGTTTTATCTTTGTTTCCTCTTTTTTTTTTTTTTTTAATGATTGTTTAACCTATTTTTTCCTTGAATCAAGGTTTTGAGAAGAGGCATTTATAGCTTGATTATTGATTACATTCCTACTGTAACTGAAAGGAGGACTGCATCTTGCATGAAGTATTACTTGCACATGTGGTATCACAGTAACATAGGTGCATGGTAAGCTGTAACTTTTATAAACAGAATGTGTGAAACAATGTATTAAAAGCAATCAGTGCATAGAAAATTAAGGAAAAACTACTCCTTTAATGCACATGTGCATCTTACCATACCAGCTGCAAGAGAATTGTGCTCATACTTGGGAGGTAGTGATGCAGTCTAATGGAAAGAGCAAGTCCCTAGGAGTAGCTTGCATTCTGGCTCTTCCCAGTCTGCACACCTTTGTAAAGTATTTTGAGATTTCTGGATGACAGAAAAAGCTAAATATTATTTAAGCCTGCTTAGTTAGGCAGTAGGCTTTAGTCTGTATTACTTTTTGTTTGTGTATTGCATGAATAGAATGTGAAAGTTCTAGGAGAACCTTTTGTTCTTTCACATTGCACTTTCCTTTGGCCTCTCGTTTTCTGACTTAATCACATTTTTTTGGGTGGTAAAGAACACAGTAGCTACTTGTGCAATGAGGAGGTGCATAAATAGCAAACATATTGAACCATGAACAAGAACTGGTTTTCTGGATGGCTCTGGAAGAGCGATGACTCTCTTGGTGTGTTACTGTGGGGAAGTGACAGGTGCATGCTGTCCCGTGATTGTCCATGTAGCTGGTACTCCTTCGGTGTCCAGCAATGTGCTCCCTGTCCTATTTTGCTAAAAGGCCACTTATCTAAACAGTGACAGGAGATCAAAGCGTAGCCTCAGAGCCCCATCGATGACAGATCTGTATTTATGGCTTTAATAGTATATACGCAGCTCAAAATCATAACCTCTAGGACAGGACTTCCAAACTTCCACCATCACAGAGGGACCTTCCCTGCTGTGCAATGTCACGGCTGCAGCAGACCCCTCTTCTCTGCTGGACTGTGCACAGAAGACCTGTACAGCAGCTCAGGCAGCACAGGCTGCCCAAATACTCAGTTTGCCCTTCCCTCTGGGATGAGGGCAGCAGGCTGGATTTTTCCATATCGGTATGTAATAGCTCACTTAGTACAAGAAACATGCAATGTAGCTGGAGAACCTTGCACTGAATAATCATCTGTAAAAGCAAGTGAAGATTTCTAAAAGCAGATCACTAATCTGGAAAAATTGTATGTATTGTGTTAAAGGAAGTCTCTGAGCCGCAAATAGATGGATGTTGGGAAGAGTAGTCTGGGGAATTGTCACTATACGCCTGCTCCATGACCTTCACTAAGCATCTGCTGTTTGCCACTGGCCAGGACAAGCCTATCAGCCCTAAGGGCCCTAAGTGGCCCTTTGGTTTCACCTGCTGGGGCCATTCCAGGTGCAGCCAGGCACCGATGACTGTGAATATATCTGCGTGTGTATGTGCAGGGATGGCTGAGTGGACATTCACTGGGGGGTATACAGCAGTGGGCACATAACTGCATCACATCATAATCCCTTTTCTGGTACTTCATCTTATTTTTATTTCTGGCTGTGTATGAAAATGCTCTTGACTGCTTTGTGCTTTAAAGACCAGTATATTCAAGAAGCTCATTTACCCTTTGTTCTTTGTGTGTCTTCTGTAGTGAGAACCTAAACTCCTGCAATTCTAGCCCTGTGTTTGCAATTCAGTGTGTATGGTTACCAGAATGCCATGGATTTATTATATTATTATTATTGTTAGTATTTTGTTTAATTTACTTCTTGGTTAAGAAGCTGTAAAAACAAGGCCAGGCTGTCAAAAAAAGAGATGGTCTAAAACTGATGCTAAATAAATAGTCTCTTACCACACTGGAAATTAAGATGGGACCATTGCAGCAGTTTTTAATGTCATACAAAGGGGGGATGACACTTCCCTTCAGTGTGGAATGTGAATGTTGCCTTCGTGAATGGCGGAATAGGATGTTATCCTGTGGCACAGTGATTTCACCTGCTCATTTTTAAGGGACTGTCCCACCTGTGAAGCCTCGGACCTTCTGTAAAATATTATTTAGTTAATTCAAACCTGTAATTGTCTCCAAAATATCCTTGTCTAGAGTTTCTATAAAGTCTATAGAGGCTTGATGCATGATGAATTTTTTTTTATCAAGCACCTGCTTTCTTTGCCTAGCTCAGTTATGCAGCAAGGTTGTTTTTACAGTATTAAGAAGTGAGCAATATATTCCATATGCCACCAAGCTTTGTAAAGAATCCTGCTGATGACAATTTCACAGCTGCTGAGAAATAGGCCAAGCCTTCCCTATAAAGTGACAGTAAGGAAAAGAATATCTATTCCATTCTCATTGGCCATGCATCCTCCCCAACTTTTTCCCTCTTGAAGGAAAATGTTAGCCCTTCCGAACTATGGAACAACAGATGGTGGCAGAAACGGATTTCTACTGCAAAGCCATTTGGTCAGGAAGTATCAAAAAATGTTTTGGAATTGTGAAAATGAATTCTTGGCTGCAGGGCTACCAGCAGCCTACTAGAAATGAGACATGAAGCAACTTCTGAACAAACCCAAGAGCCTGCTTGGCCCTGAGAGAAATGGCTTTAGTCAAACATTTTGGAAATGAAGAGCTTTATATATGTAGGACTTCAGAAGTGTTCTGTGGATTATGGATGTTATACGGATTAGGTTCTTAATTTCTGGTCACTGGTTGCTTGACCAACTACCAAGAAAGTAGCCTTCAAAATATGCAGAATGACCTCCAGCTGAGACAAGCTTAATATAGCTCCTCCTAGCCTAGTCAGGTGGAACCTTCCCTTTTGGCTCAGCCGATTTGCTGCCCACAGACCATGAAAGTCCCAGGGATCTGGTAACATACAGGGACACAAAATGAATGCAGAAACAGCACAGGCCACTCTGCTCATGGGTTGTGTTTAGTAGGTTGTGTGTGTCTGCAAGTTGCTGGATGCAGCAGGTTCCATTGGCGATTCCTGTGCCTGACCAAATGCATCTCCTTGGAGAGCAGTTTGAGAAAGAGAATTTGTTTCTTTTTTGGAAGTGCACCACAGCTGTCTGTCTGTGCCATTAACTCTCTGAAATAAACAGCAACATGTTTTTTCCCTCAGAATTTCCATTGTGAGTCTTAGGCACTCCCATAGAAAATGGCTTGAGAGAACTCCCCATACATGTGGAACAAAAGCAATAGTAGCTGAGCCATCTTGTTTTATCTCTTCTGTTATAAACGTACACCAAATTGTACGGTAATGTCATGTCACCAGAAACACAGAGCAGATGGAAGTATCTTTCCACATATTGACTCATGTTACTCTGATAAAAGGAATTTGTTTCTCTCCTTCTGTCAAGCCTGCTAGCCTCTGGCAAGGGATGCAAGCCTCAGCGAGGAGAACTTTACCAATAATCTTCAAGTGACCATCTGATTTAAATATACTATCATCGGCCAATATAATTAGCCTGCACCAACAACTGTTTGGACTAGCCTTCTATTTCTTATTTCTGTGTAAGGTAAATTAAGCCAGGTAGTGTTTTTCCAGGTTGAGAAGACCTTGGGGAATTAACCGTTGAGGAAGTAGATATTTGGCTTTTATAAGCATCCTTTCAAGGCCCCAGTATTGGGCCCTTTGGAGACTAACCCTAATAAAGCAAGTGCCAGGTCTCTGAACTGTTATTATAGAAAAGTGACACCTCCCGAACATGGGTTGCAAACTCTGTGTATTAGCTACCAAAAATACGGTTTGCAAAGTGCCAGAAAAATCCTGACAAATAAAATAGCTACAGTTGTGCTGTGAGCATCTGAAAAGCTGATACCCTCCGTATTTCTGTTTGTGGTGAGTGGTATTTGACTTGATGAGAGCACAGTTCTCAGATTGAAAACACGTGAAGCTGAAGTCAAAAGGGAGTCAGTGTAATCATTAACTGACTCACCTTCTAGATGTGACAAGTAATGAACCATTCTAAACTTGCCTGGAGCTTTCTTTGGGACAATACCCACAGGGGAAACCCTCTTACGCTCAAGTGAAGCGTTATCAAATGGGCCCTCTATTTTCCCCAAATGCCAGCTCTTTTCTGTCTTGTCTCTAACCACCTGAGGACATATAACTGCTGATCTCAGCATCCCAGCCAACATTTGCATCTCGGGGCTTGAGTACAGGATAGTAAAATCCCCAACACAGCCGTTTTTATAAAAATTGCATATGCTTTTTGTTTGTTTCTTTTTTTCTTACTAGCCTGCTCCCACAATGGGGAAACATTTTATCTGCCCGTGCTGGGATTTTCACGTTAGCAAACCTCTTTAACCAGCATTTGGCTCTTTCCACTTTCTTACTTTGATTTGGATGACTGCCTGAAGCACCTGCTAATGGCCTGAAGCGTTGGAGCCGAAATTTGCAGTTTGTGTCCCACACTCACTCTGTTTTGTTACCTGCCTTCTGGAGCACCTGCTCCGTGGTCTGGGCTCAAGAGCCTTCTTTCTACCTGCTGACAGCAGCACTCCTCACAACTCTGCCTCTTCTCTGCTTTGTCCTGCACTTTATCCTGCTCTCCGTAGCCCCTGCTTCAGCTTTGCCCGGGTCTTCAAGGTAACATCAACACGTCCCACGTGTTCTAGTGCTTGAAGGAAGAATGGTGTTTCCCCCTGGTACTTAGGAACAAAAGTGATGCCAAAGTAAATTGATGATTGTGGTCATCCTAAAACCTTTGCCATGGCATTCACCAGCAGAGTTTTTTAGTTTTTAAAAATAGGTTTTATAGGGAAATTGTGAGCTAGGCCAGCTGGCTGAAATCGACTTGTAGGTCAGCGGAGGTCAGAAGCCACATGGTAATTCAGTGTTCAGGAAACATAGGAAATGGCATGGCCACTTAACAGAGAGGGACCAAAAGAAACTCAAAAGACCTGAGGAATACTCCTTCCTTTCTCCTGCTCCTGCTGCCTTTTGAGGATCTGCACACTCTTCCATGAGGTTGCTCCTTATGCCTAAACATAGGGAAGGCTGTTAGAAGTAGCTCTTTAGGCTGTGTTTCATGAGAAAATCCTCCTCTCTGTCAAGGAGCAATCCTAATGGAGGATTTCAGAGGTAACAACCTCCAACAGGGAATTTTCTTTCCATTCTGCCTTGGGAAGCATTAGTTTTTTCCCAGAGTCTTGGTTTGTGCCAAGGGTATTGTTTACATGGACCTTCCCTTTCCAAAAAGGTGGTTTTGTTTCTGTGTTAGAAGGATGCTGTTAACAGCAACGGAAAAACCCAAGTATTGGCTTCCTGCTGGTCCCCTTGCTGACAGGGTCATCCTCTTCCCCAGCAAGCTGTATTCCTTAATACAGCCACACTGTGCCCCCCACCCAACTTCCACATTGGTGCCATGTGGGGTTTTCCCCAGGAGCCATCTCCCTGAGTGCCTGGGCTGCAAACTGGGACTTGCCCATACCAGGGACATCTGCTCTTGAAGAACTGGGCAGGGCAAGGATTGATTTTTTTTTTTTTTT
>VZTH01012278.1:23573-107702 GCA_013397815.1 Aleadryas rufinucha
TTTTTTTTTTTTTTTTTTCCTTCTTGCTTTCCTTTGGTTGCCTCAAAATAACCCTAATTAATTTTGTGGAGAGTTTAGTGTGCTCCCATCATGGGATTGCTCTTTGTGCGGATCTCTTGCATGCTATATTTAGGTATGGTTTTTGGAACACCATGTGACCCGAATCAGATAACTTCTGAACTACTAATCATGTCTTTGACACTGACTCCCTCCATGGCTTTGGGGCATTTTACGGTTGTTTTCTTACACACAGAATGAAAACAGATATACTCATCTGCCTTGTAAGAGCTTCTGCCAGGTTTAACATATATTTAGGACATTGGTTTAAACTAAGTTTGATTTTATTGTTTCTACTGTAATCTCAGTTTTATTGTTTCTTAGATGTTTAACTTTCAAAAATGATTTGCTACTATATTAATTTTTCTTAATGGATGCCCCTATTTCACCATTTTAAGAGAAAGAAACAAGTTTCTTCTGTGTTGTAGATGAAAATAGGGCAGAAAGAAAAAAGCTAAATGCCCTCATTTCCTGCCCCACACAAATTTTCTTCCTATGTTTACTAGTTGATCAGTCCATGGAGATGAAAAGCCCAAAACATTAACCTGAACTATTTCCCTTCGTGCTAGCTGTGTCCCTTTTTTAACATGGGAAGTTAGTTATCTGCTTGGTTTTTTCCTGATTTTTCGAGTTACGCAGGCTGACTTGTATCCTGTCCTCTTGCACTGCTCGAGGCCACTCCAGCCCTGGAGGAAGCTGAGCTCCCTTTGGCTCCACATGCAGCATGGCTGTGGTTTGGAGCCTGTGGTCCATTTCAAGGCATCATCTCTTTGTTAGTCATGTCCGTAATTGCTGCTTTCTGTGTCTTGGATACTTCTGCAGGGAGCTGGAGTACTGGGAGTTCTTCTGGCTTCACCTTTTTTTGTCCTGACCCCTTAAGACCTTTTCATAGGCAAATGGATCAAAAGACTTGTTTGGCCTTTGAGTGATAGGAAAGGAGCTCAGTTTTACCAGGTAGCTAGTCAGATAAAAAAAGAGGAGAAATTATGGCAATACTTCTCATCCTTTAGGAAGTAGTGAACAGAGAGGAAGAGAATCCTTCCTTATTTAAGTCAAATTTATTGTCTAATTATAAATAGTAGCTCCCTCCCTTTTTTAATTCCTTCAGAATTAAATCCTTTGCCCAAGTGCTTATTCTTTCCCTCCTACAATAGCAGTAAAAAGCAAAATGATATATAAACAAAAAAATCAGCTTTGAGAAAAAGGTTGATAATGAAATGTCTGCCAAAGACACTGCAATATGTATCTGTCAGAGAAAAAAAGCAAACATTCTTATATTTGAATCTCTGAAATGTAACTGCACCAGGCTAGTTGGGGAAAATTTGTTTGAAGATGTATTACGTTCCACGATCAAATGGAAAAAATGGCACCTGTCATCATATTTAGAAAACAGCTGGGTAACATGGCCAAGTGCCATAGTCTCTTTTCACATGGCCTTTATGCTGAAACCATCCAAGCTCCATTCTCAGCAACTGGAGAAACCCTGTGCCTTTAAATGGTTACAGAAACGTCTACTTAGGGGCCAGCTCTTATTGCAGCAAAGCCTGCTTCTGATGCTTCTAATTAGCAGTTAATGGATTATGCTTTACTTTTATAACCAAACCAGCAGGCACTCTTCCATAGTATTTTTCAGCTATTTTTGGTAGAAGATATATGGAATTGCACTGCTCTTCATGCTTTCATTTTGAGCATGCAGAAAATATTAGAAATAAAGCACTATTTGAGATTATTTTACCACTCAAATGCTTAATTTAAGTCCGATTATGCATTTCGTAAATGTATTTTCTTTCATCTAATATCTTAGAAAAACTGTAATGGGTTAATTGCCCTATCTGATCTAGACTTTGATGCAGAATCTCCTAAATACATACTTATTGTTAATTAAAATATTTATATACCCGGTGAAAAGCCTGGGTTTTTTTAGACTTGCAAACACAGCTCCAATATGTATTCATTTAGGAAAAAATGTTTTTCTAGGTGAATTCAGTACAGGTACATTAAGAAGTTTAGATGGGCTTGTAGAAACTAATTTTTTTATCCTTGCTTTGAATTAAAATAGCAATGAGGTTAGTAGCATTAAAGATTTGCAGTGCTACGTGTGTGTGTGTGTGTGCACATACATGTGTGGGTATATATGTGTATATATTGTATATACACAATATCCTTAGCATGTATACAAACTTGGGCATGTGAATATATATCTGTGTTTAATAAAGAAGTAAATTTTCATAGGTTTTAGTTGGAAGTTTATACTATCTCCCCCTCAGGGAATTAATTTTGGTGCCAGTTTCTAGCAGGAAACCTAGTTCACTGAGACTCTCTTAGAACCCGCTTTGTTCACTCAGGCTACACTTCCAGTAGGACAAGGTCTAACACTGGTTATACTGGAACAGGAGAGGGAGCTCTCACAGCACCAGCCAGGAAAGGGGAGGATGAGGTACCCAAGCCTAGGAAATGAGGGGGAAAAGAGGGGTAGAGGCCACCAGCTGCAGGAGAGATGCACCATCACTCTGTTCCTAACTACTGTGGTCCCTTCACCAACGTGGCTTCTCCTCCCTTACTTATGTCACAAAAAAAAAAAAAAAAAAGAATTGGCTTAAAATGGCTTAAGAAGACAGGCAATGGCTTAAGAGAGAAGCGGTTCCAGGTTAGCTGATGAGAAGCTCAATAAAACCCATCAGTGTGCTCTTGCATCCCAGAAAGCCAGCCATATCCTGGGCTACAACAGAAGCAGCATGGTCAGCAGGTTGAGGGAGGGGATTCTCCCCCTCTCCTCTGCCCTGGTGAGACCCCACCTGGAGTGCTGTGTCCAGCTATGGAGTCCCCAGCATGGGCAGAATGTAGACCCATTGGACTGAGTCTGGAGGAGGCCACAAAGATGCTCAGAGGGCTGGAGTGCTTCTCCTATGCCGACAGGCTGAGAGAGTTGGGGTTGTTCAGCCTGAAGAAGAGAAGGTCCTGAGGAGATTTTATAGTCTCCAGTACCTAAAGGTGGCCCATAAGAAGGAATGGGGACACACTTTTTAGCAGAGTATAATGATAGGACAAGGGAAAATGGCTTTGAACTTACAGAGGGCAGGTTTAGATGAGATATTAGGGAGAAATTCTTTACTGTGAGGATGGTGAGACACTGGAACAGGTTGCCCAGAGAAACTGGATGCTTCAGCCCTGGCAGTTTTCAGGGCTGGGTTGGATGGTGCTTAGAGCAACCTGGTCTGGTGGAAGCTGTCCCTGCCCATTGGAGTGGGGTTGGAACTAGATGATCATTAAGGTCCCTTCCAACCCAAACCGTTCTATTATTTTATGGTATTATGACTTGCAGCAAAGGAAGTGCCACCTGCAAGACTCCTGCTTTGAATGCACTGCACTTGCCGGGTACAAGACTGTACAGCACTAAACTGGTATGGTCATGTTTGTTGAAGGCAGTGAATTTCAAAAAGCTCTCGAGAAAAAAATTATTTTTACACTATTATTTTTACAGAGCAAAGGCTAAAAAGGAAAGGAGGGGAAAGAAAAGGAAAGGTTGGATAATGGTTATTATGTGAAATAGCTCCCTGACTGTGATGAGACATGGGCAACTTACTTTCTGTCCTGGTTCTTGAGGAGGACGGGTTTGGGCTTTTCCTCTGTCGTGTAACGTCCCAGTGGAGTAGGAGGAGGAGGCTGGCTGTGCAGGGGATGAAGAGCTGTTGTTTCCCTGCGCCTCGCAGCCCCTGCCTGTGCTGTAGGCGGGGAACAGAGGTATATCTGCTGGGCAGGGCCAGTCTCACCTTGTTCCTGGAGCCGGTCCTCACTGTTTAATCCATGTCCCTTTCCATTTTTTCAGGACAGTGCAGCAGGAGACTACCCCTTTTTTGAATCAAGGCCATAGTTGAGCCTCTCTGCAATTGTTTCATGTTTGCTCAGTTGTAGTCAGCTGCAGCTGTTCTGACATGCTCAAATGTGCTCTTATGTTTCCTTTAAGAAATAATGAGATTAATTAATCTTTTTTCTTTTCCCCTTAAAAGAGCTCCCTCTCCCTTAGCTCTGCTTTCTCCCTAAGCTTCTGCAAAGGTAAAGTCCATCTTTGTGCCTGCACTATCTCATCATAGTGCATTGTAAATGGTGTATAAGGGCTGCAGGATTTGCCTTTTCTCAGCCTCTGTCTGAAGTGTTGGTCGAAGCATGTGGCTCCTCAGAGCTGCATTTCTGACCTCCACATCAGAGTAGTGAAGGCAAGTCTGAGACATCTCAAGTTCAGTGACAGAATCCTGAGATCTCCATCAGCCAGAGCTCTGGGATTGCCCTTCTGGGTTTCGTCTCTCAGCAGTTTTGTGCCAGGCAAGCCAAGCTTTGCAGTAGTTGAGGTTATTGAGGAGAACTTCATCCAGAAGAGTAAGGCTCCCTCAAGCAGAGCTTGGTTTGAGTTCTCAGAAGGTCAGCGTGGGAAGCTCCCCATAAAAGCTGAACTTTGATGTTGTCAGCCAAGACAGATTCAGAAGATTTGGGAACATTTTTTTTCCTTCTTTATAATTATATGAAACGCGGGAGACCTGTGAATAGGGTATTTTTAGATTGTACTTTCAAATATACAGTATCATAGTATGACAGCAAATTAAAATTCTTATCAAATCCTTTTTTTTTTTTTAAGAAATGAAATGTAACTCATAGTGGAAAGTTTGATGAAGAGCAGTATGCTGCTTGGCACAGGAATTTTGCTCTTGTTACTAAATGAAACATCACTGGTTGCTCTCATTTAGATGAACACTTTTGGAAGTTCTTTTTTTTAAGGCTAGCGGATTGGACTTCTAATTTTAACTCCTATGGTTTATAATTAGAAACATTTCCAAACTTGTTTACAAACACCTGCACTTGACAGTATGTGTCTGCAATTTTAGAAGGACTCACTTGTCACTTCCAATGGGGGTTGAGAGGGCATCTGAGTTCTTTGTGTTTGTACAGTTAGTTTCGGGACACTGGAACAAAAGTGCATTTTTTGAAATAAGGATATGAGGATGTGATGTTTTGTGAGGGGGTTGCATGCACCTAATCAGCAAACAGGTCATATTGAGTAGTTGTGGATTATTTCAAAGTCAGGAGGATTGTTAGTTAGTGGTCATTTGGAGCAAGATCTGAACTGGCACCCAAAGGAGAAATTCCAAGAACTAATTTTAGCAGTTGAGCCTCTCTCAATTGGAAAAGATGCTTTGCAGGTTTTCTGTTTTTATCTGTACTTAAGGCATATTACTTTTCTTGCCAGCTGTCCTTAAGAAGTTATTCAGAAAGAGTTTTAAATGACTTTTGAATAAATGATTGCATCATTATTTCATATGAATTTGAAAGTGAGTTGCTGAGTGTACAGTGAGTGGTGGAGCATGGTTCCCCTTGCTCCTGAGTGGGATGTGTGTGTTAAACAAGTCTGTATGCAACTTGTTTGCAGTGTGTTAAATATCATACTATGTTACTCATTGGTCAAGTGTATAATCACATTAGAAGTAATCAAAATACTTTACCAAAAAAAAAAAAAAGTCCTTTGGCTCCTCAGTATGCACTTTACATCTGAGTTTTAGCTGCATCACATAGGTTAACAACGTTGCTTATCAATTTCCAGTGTAATGGGAAAGATTATTGTTGCTAAAAATTGATGCTGCGTGGGAGGGTGTCAGGAAGAACCCTCCAAATATGCTTCAAGGGTACAGCTGAACCAGAAGTACTCAAAGCAGACTTAAGCAGTAGTGGCATAAGGTGTCCTATTGATTGCTTAATGCTCATGTTGTTCCTAATTAGTATGAAAAACTCTGGTTAATTAGACCAGCCTGTTTGGCTGTTATGCCCTCTACCAGGAACCATGGTCTTAGAGAAACTCCAATATAGAAGAGGATAAGGAGGCCACAAAGCGGAATGTTTTTATTTTCTGCTGTTTTGGTGTCCAGGTGGGAAATCCACATTGCTGTCAAAGGATCATGTCCTCAGAGGCATTTACTCTCTGTCAGTTTCACTGAGAGTGGGTGGGTATAAGTGGAATTAGGCACCTAAATACCTTTGTGTATGCTTTTTCTTTGAAGGCAAACCTGCAGTGTGCAGCCTGTATGTTGTGCTTGACCCCTCTGCAGAGCACACAACAAACACTCACTGGGGGGCTCCTCCAAAGCAATTGCTCATAAGTAAACAAACAGATGATAATTACATAAAGCTTTTGGAATATGATGCACAGGTCTGAAGAATTAGGTTTTTCCTTCTGTAAACCAGCTGTGCCTCATATCTGTGTTTCTGAATTCCTTTAAAGAAATGCAGTTTTAACAAGCATTCACTTTCTGTAGAAAACAGGCTTTTAAAAACAATTTTACTTTTGAAACAAGTAGGCTAACAAAAATTATGGTGTTACTTAGATACTGCAGAGCATAATTTCTTAGCAAGTATAGCTGCAATTAATAAATTGTGTTGTAACCATATTAGGCTGTTACCATGTTTGAAAATAGCTTCAAACACAGCTTAGAAGCTCCGGTGTTGTCAGGCTCCCAGTTCATCAGAGTTAGAAATACACGACATTTTAGAAATGGCTCATGATTCAAATATGACCATAGAAGTTAGACTTAAGTGGAATTTAATACTGCTTCTTGCTTAACTAGAAACTTCTCTTTTTTATGATGAATTCTATCTGGAAATAGCACTTTCACAACTGATGTACTGAGAGAAATGCCAGTGTTTTCAGTTTCCCTCTATTTCTGTTTGCTCGTGTCTGCTCTGTGCCCACTTTCTTAAGTGTTAATATGTAGAAATGTTTCCAAAAAGTTAGAGGAGGCTCAAAGGCAAGATCTATGCCAGTGTAGAAAGATCCAACTATC
Source organism: Aleadryas rufinucha (assembly GCA_013397815.1). NCBI lineage: Eukaryota > Metazoa > Chordata > Aves > Passeriformes > Aleadryas > Aleadryas rufinucha. The sequence goes on from VZTH01012278.1 coordinate 30,455, forward strand.
CAGCAATGCCTTGAAAATGGGCAAAAACCTCTTTGATATCATAAGTGACAAAAAGTGAAGTTAGTGACAAGATTTCTCAGATGTACTTGATAAGAAAGAAAGACCTCTATGGGAATGTTGGTAGAGTTATCTAACCTGCATGGGTCTGACGAGTTCTTCAGTGTGAATCTTTAGCTGAAGTAGAGTATGTGGTGTATGCATGAAGTGATCCATCAGGATAAGCTGCCTGGCTCCTATAGGGAAACTGCGTGGAAAAATTATTTCTTTGGGTGCATTTAAAGCGATACTGTCTTCCTCAGGAAGTGATAATTAAACACAGGACTCATGAAAAGAAGGAAAATGGGCTTCAGAGTTCTGCTTTGGTTCTTCTTGTAAAAAATAGCTCTTACTTCAGGTAAAATTGTTATTCGTCACAAAGAATCCCATGGTAAGATTGAATATTTTGAGCCACAGCATGCACGATATACCAGAATGATTTCAGAATGCAATTCATATCCAGGTAACTGGGCATACGAAGGTCTATCATATACCATGATGTACCACAAGGGAGGACTCTCGGGGAGGCAATATTTGGTTGTGGTTAGAAATCAGCTGTGGATATAAGGGGACAGCTTGTGTATTGCCAGAGGGAGTTAATGTAGGTTCCCAGCCCATGAAGTCCCACCATTGGAGTTATGGTTGCATCCCCAAGGCTGGAACATGTTGCAAATCTCTGAGATGCAAATCCATTGCCTGTGTCTGCCATGGTACATAGCTGTAAACCAGTCTTTAAAAGTCCATGAATAGGTGTAAAACATGCATTTTCCATAGAACTAATGACATCAAAGAAGGACTGTGCCTATTACAATGGCCTATTACAAATTATCTGTAACTTAAATTTTTGCTTTTATGTTTTGTTCCTGGTACATATGTTTTATGTGAGCAGCTCTTTCGTATTTCTGCAGTAATTGCATGCTATGAAAATGTGGGTTTTCTTCTTAAAGAAATTGTTTTATGCCAGTTGTACCTGAGCTGAAGGGTTACCCAGAGCAAATGTGTACGAAGTGAAACTGCTTCACGATAACCTGCCTTGGTTTAGGGGAGAGTTAATGATAAATTTATTTTCGTGACCTGTCTGCCAAATATTTGTACACTAATTAGGTCCTATTTTGAGGGCAGAGCATGTGAGCTTGTAAGGAACCCCTTGTACAGGATGGGAAGGGCAAGAGGATTTTTGTCCCTAGTTGAGTGCAAACCCCATCTTTTTCATGTAGCATCACCTAAACATGTGCATTATTTCTAAATAGCATATGAATCCCTGGGCTCATATGGAGGCACTTTTTGAATTAGCTCATGGGAATAGCTGTAGCCAGCTGAGGTGTTCAAGTGTAGAGCATTGGGGAAGAAACTGAACTGAGTAAGGCATAATCATGGTTTTAACTTTATATAATGTCTTTTGCAATATAATAGAAAATTACCCTTATGACTAGTGGCAGGACCTGCTGTGTAAGTAATCCAGCCATGGTGCTGGTTGGTATCTTGCTTTTCACTTGAACCTCTCTGCGATACAGGTCTTGGAGGAGTGAGTGCCTGGTGCAGTCTCTGCCTGACTCCTTGGTAAGTCATTCAAGTCTATCTTTCTCTACAGTCACTTTCCAAACTGCTGAGCAAAAATAAGGAAATTTTTCATAGAGTGCTATAAAAGAGAGCTGCTAATCAATTTTTCTTATTATTTTATGCCCTGTGATTTTTACACCACCCCCACCAGCTGGTTAATCATGCAAAAGCTGAACACTTCATTAGCCAGAACATGTTTGCCCATGGGCATTTCTGTAGTAAATTAGTTCTTTCTATTTATACAGGTAAGTCATGGCCAAAAGTCTTTAAGGTGCCAAAGGTAAGGGTTCGAATTAATTCTTTTTCTGAGTTTTCAAAAGAACTAGATTTAACTTTGTGTGCTGTTGATTTGAAATTACTTTTGAATTAAAGATAGTATGGGCAAAAGAGCATTGTCAGGCTGTTTGGAAATGCATTATGCCTTTGTGGATCTCAGATTTGGCTTCTGTAGTACAGCCTGCCTTAGAAAATACCCTAAAAAAGCCCAAAACACATGCATGCACTCACGTATATATATACACAAATGTGTGTATGTATATGCACAGTATCTTCATGCAGAGACTCTGCTTCTTTGAGTGGCATGTAGCATATTGATCTGTGTTTTTTTCCTTTCTTACTCTGTGCCTTTTACACTATTAATTGAAAATATGTGGTTTGCAGATGCTTTTTTGCCTCGAATCAAATGGTGCCCTCTGAAAGCCTAGTTTAGCTTGACAATGAATTTAGCTTTCAGGCTTTGGCCATTGCAATATTGTTTGAATGCCACCATTTCCTGCAATCAATGTAATTTTATATCTACTTGGAATAGAAAGTCAAGATGGTGATTGCCTTAATTTAACTCAGTGTTGTATTCATTAAGGAGCTGATCCCAAATTCCTTTCAGATCAAAGTCTGTCTTGATTTCAGTGGAACCTTTCGGCGCACAAGGTGTGCGGTAGCCTTCTAAAATGTTGTCATTGTGACTAGTGAATAAAAACTAAATGTGTTGCTAAATTTAGGCTGTTGCTCATGTCAGCTTCCTTTTCTAAATGACGGTAAGTGCATTCCATAAATAGTATGCCTCTTATGTTGTCATATCTCTTTGGCTTGCTTTGCAGTATTTTACAGGATATTTGCAAATGAATTTTGTGTTCAGTAGGCAGGGGATGAAAATAACACTACTCATTGGGACTCCATTAACCCGCAGCTAATGAGGAACCATTTCGAGGGCTGGATGAGTGTAATTCAGATTAGCCTGCGTGCCAGGCTGCTCTGCTCCCGCTCAGGCTCGCCCCGTGCCATGCTCCCTGTGCCGCGCTCCGGAGGGACGGAGCCCGGAGCGGCACAGCTCTGACACTGCCTTTGGCCGGTTAAGTTTTCCGTGCTTCGGTTCCCCTTTTGGAAGGTAGGAGAGGAGAGGGAGTGTGTGTATGTGTGTGTGTGTGTGTACGCATAGATAGGTGACAGTGATCTTGACCTCCATGGTCAGGAGTTTTGGGATGTAATGAAATACTCGTCAAACACTCTACTCGTGCTCACTGGTTGATAGCATTGTTACTTGTAGAAAAGGGTACTACATGGTGACAGTAAAGGTGGTCCAGACTGGCCCTTAATTAATTTTATTTTCAAAATCTATATTAGTGACTGTCGTGAGGGCACCTGGGCACTTTACATCAATAAAATAATCAATTTAAAAAATGTGTAGACCAGAACTCTGTGTTCACTAACAAAACTCCCGTTCCCCATTACGACTAAAGGTCAGTCCAAGGCTGGCCAAGCAAGCAGGACTCGCATTCCTGCGCCTTGGCACTTGCCAGGCGCGGCTCTGGCGGAACACCACCGGCAGCAGCTTCCAGATGCCCGTGGAGAAGGGCTCGCTGATGGCCGGTGACTTGTTAACCCCCTGCATGTCTCAAGTTGGTTTCAGGACTGAAGGAAAAGGTGGGGAAAGTCTAATTTGGAGGCCAGTCCCAATTAAAAATGTGACTTTGCCAGTTGCTAGCACTCCACTGAAGTGCAGGCAGCAGGGACTTGGTGGAGCTGTGCTGCTGGAATAGAGAGAGGAAAAGAGACTTTCTTCTGGAGAACAGGCAAGAGATCTCGTAACTGAAGAAACTTTATTGACGACAAATGTTACATTATGCAAGCTTAGCAAATTCTCTAGGAATATAATGCTTCACAGTTGTTTCTTAACATGTGTTAATATTTTATGATACCTGTGCATTAAGGGCCAGTTCCTGCAATGTTTAAGTGAGTTTGGGCTGCTAAATTGCCTTTGTGGACTTTTAAAGAAACGCTACTGGTCACTGCAAATTAGCTAAATTCCCAATCTCAGTTAACATGCTGATGATATAAAATCAGCTTCTTTCTGTTTTTCATGCATTAAGTGAGCCTGTGTAATTAAATTAAATGCTGATGCAAAGCTGCATTTTATTTATTTCTATTAGTACATTTGGGGCAATAATCCCACTTGAATACGTATCTAATTGTGCAAGCAGCACTGAAACTAGGAGTTCCTGGACACTGGTGTAATTTTTTGAATGTGAAATGATGATATATTTTCATGTCTTGAAATCCAATTGAACTCAAGCTGAGCTTAAAAATCCAAGATCTGATTCAGGAGAATTCAGTCCCATCTGGCTGGTGGGTAGCAGGTGTGCAGTGTGTGTTTGAGGGAGGGAGGTGATTGCTGGGAGTGAAACATTTCTCTTTTCCTGTAAAGCTTTAATTCCAGTTTAATGCTGTGGTCTGAAGCTCTCTGCAGTTTAAGTTCTTGTGTAATTACCTACATCTATTGTTGGTCTCCATTTCTAGACAACATAATGGTGATGGTGAATGGCAGAAGCAAGTAAATGTCCAGCATTACGAAAAAATATGGTTTCTAATTCTCAAAGTTTGGATTTATTTTCTGTTACACCCAAGTCCCTTGTATGGGAGAGTGTGTTTTTATGAATTGATACAGGTGTGATCCTTGAAGACCAGATAAGAAAGGCTTCATTGCAGCATTCAGGATCAAGGTCTTTTGAGTATTGTATCCCACAGCAGCATAGAGAAGGTTTGTGTCATCTGTATATATTTATTAAAGAAAAAAAACCCCGTATTATGCAATTTCTGTTTTCATCCCATAAAAGACAGGCTCTACATTTTTTTATTACTGCAGTTATGATGAAGGAGGGTTTTTTAATCTTTAAAACTATTTTAGCAATCTGTTGGATACTTTTTACCCCATAACCTTAAGAAACTTCTCCCAGCCTTTCTCATTTTCTTCTTTCTCTTTCCCTTTCTTCATCTTTTCATCAGATACTGCCAGTCACCCCCTGCCTCTGCCTGGGAGCTTTTTGCTTGGGAGGTTTGAGAATCTGCTCTTCCTTGACTTTTGTCAGTAGCTATCAAATCAGCTCCCTTTCACACTCCTATCAACTCTCCCTCTTCCAACTTTTAAATATTTCCTCTTCTTTTTATTTGTCTTCACTGCTTTATAACTTTGTGCTGAAAAGTCTTCCAGCATACGAGTTTTTTATGTGAGTTGGCACACAAAGCACTTCTTACTTAACAAAGTAAGTAAGCAAACATTATATAGTTTCTGAGTTCACATTACTACAGTAGATGACACTTTTGCTGCTGTATTTCACAGGTTTTTTTCATGGTGAACTGACTTAATTTCTAACGTAGAGTGGAGCTGGTGCTGTGTTGCTGTTGCCAAGGGAAGTCCATCTGGTTTGACAGATGAAATGATAAACATTTCTCTGGACATCCCTGTAAAGTTCTCCCTTTTGTTTGTTTGCTTTATGAAGTTAAATAGAAGAGGTCACCCCCTTTGACAGAGCAAATTCTTTTTTCTAGCAATCGGGCTTTGCAAGAAAACATTTTTTATTAAGCAAGTCATCCATACCACACCGTAGGCTGTTTGAGTGTAACAGTATGTTACAGTCTGCAAAGTTAATGCAGTTAATATTCAACTGAACTTTTGGGGGGTTGCTAATCCCTTAGGCGGGCTTAGCAGAAAGGGCAAACATATTTATAGCACTTTGAATCAGACTGCAGTGAACAAGTAAGAGTATGTGTTATACCATGCAAATGTTACACAATTTCAGGAAAGCTCAGTGTATAATCATCTTTTAATAGTATTTAAGTTGATGAAATATCTTGTCTGTAAGCAACAGAGTTGTTGGTTCAGTGAACAACAGGTCTGTTAAAATGAAACACAGTGAAAGGTCTTGAGATTCCTGTTCTGGTGGTAAATTCTGAAGGTTCTGAACAGATTTATGGGCTGTCTAATTAGGAGCTAACTGTATTCTTTAAGCTCTGTCATTTGTATTATTCCCTAATAGGATTTAATTGGACTTTGTCACATATCTATGACTGTGTGAGGGGTTGTCAACAGCCTGTTCCACGCAGACCTTGGTCTGTTACTGTCTTTGTAGAAGTAAAAAGATTGTTCCTGAGTGGTCCTTGCACCAGAGTGGAAGTGTGACACTGGATAGAGTTTGCTCTGGTTGGAGCCGTGAGCACCCCACGCAAAAGGGACAAGAGTTAAGTCACAAGTTGTGGGAAGTTCATGGAGAAACTGAAGTGCTCAGTCTGAGAATGTCTAGCAGTGAGGGTCACATCTCTGTGAGACAGAAAATCTCCACATTTATGCCGTGGACAAAACTTGCACTGAGTGCAAAGCTATATAGAAAAGGGCCCTGTAATGCTACTATCCCATCAGGAGCCAGAGAAAAAATAATTATGATCCTGGGTTTTACACACAATTTGACTCTGTAGAGTTTTTAGGAAAATAAAAAAGAGATCTGTCATCTGGCAGTCAACAAAAAATCATTTGTACTTTTTTTTTAAGTTTTGTTTTGAAAGAGATGAATGCAGTTGGTAACAGCTGTAATCTGTATGATGGATTTTTAAGGTCAATTTCTGGTGCCCTATCAATGCAGAATACAGGCCTGACAAAGTGGCCATTCTATTCTAATTAAGATTTTTAATATGTTTTACGTTTTGGCTATTTCTTCCATTTTTTCTAGATATTAACTATTGGAAAGAGTGACTACAACATGGAACCTGACTTTAAAGGGGGCTCAGGTGCATGAATTTAAACATGCACTCAAGTTAATTATTGATTTGCCACCTTACCTGTACCCACTCCCTTCCTTTTTCTTTTGCTCTTTGTGAAGCATATTGGCTGTTCATAGTCCTTCAGGAAAAAGTCCCCAACAAAATAATTGATGTGTCAGAATTGTTGGAAAAATGGAAATATGTTGCTAAAGATTTTCAAATCTATTTGTTATATTTTCAGTTAAAAATAGCATGACTGAGTACCAGAGTAAGTTAAAATTTTGTATTGGAGTTATTTATAGCTGAAGTACCTGAAAATAACTAGTTTATTATGTACAAAATTTGAAATTCCAGAATATATTAAAATATTAGCTCAAAGGTCAAAAGCCTCTCCCAAGGAAGGAAGGAAATCAGAAGGGAATTTGGGCAAATCAGGTTAGGTCTGTAATGGTTGCACACGGGTGATGTGGCTGACACTGTTGTGGCTTCCTTTGGTTACTCATCCTGAATGTCCCCAGCCCGTCATTGGATCAGCTTCCATGCAAATCCTAGGCAAGATTCAACCTTAAGCCTTGACCTCTACAATGTGATCTTGTAGCATTTCTGTTGTTGTACTAAGCAGCAAGTGCAGGGGTCCATAGCAAAGGCCTGACTTCACAGAGTGTGCTGGTGGAGGTGTGCTGGATCTTGGCTACACATCCTGCAACCATCTTGGAGCTTAGAAATGGATTAAACTACCTGCAGTTTTATTATGAAAACAGAGTTAACAGTCTGGTGATGTAAATTGTGTTAAAAGGTAGGAGGGGGTGTGTGTGTGTTACTGTGCTGAACTCTATACATTTATGAGCTCTTTTTATAGTACTGTTCCCAGCAGCATTCCCAGGAGCAGTCCAGGTCCAATCAGGACTGGTATGCCATGGTGTGAGGTGTTGTTCTAATTCGTGTGTAAATGCAGAGTGGTTGCTGCCCTGAGGATATTACAGTGAAATTACAAACAGGTTGAAGGATAGGAGGAGATGTGGAGGAGAAGGAGGGTGGCTGCAGCAAGGTGCACTTGTCTGGTCAGGGCTGTGGTACGTACGGGCTGATACCAAGTGATGGGCATTTCATTATTTATAAGTCTGCTGCCTTCAGAACAATTAGCCTCTTTGTCTTCTGTTTATGTCTTAGTTATTTAAGCAGAAATGTAGAGAGCACGAAATTAATCGTTCCCAAGATCCTCCTGCTCTGTCTCTAGCAATGACCAACCCCAGGCACCTCAAGTAAAGTTATAAGAGCCTCACAATGGGCAGACTTGGGATAATCTTCTCTCTACATGTTCTCATCCTAATCTTTCATTATTAGGGATTAATTTAAGCTTTGAAGCATGAGGTTTAAAAAAATATTATATTTGTTGTTCCCCCTCCTCCACTGTCAACCTTGTTTAAAATATGAAATATCCTCCCAAGCCCATCGTCTGAGCTGTTCTCGGGGTAATCCTACCTGCTCCTTGGTGTGTTGGCCAAATCTGCAGCTTGAGAGCTACCGTGGTGGTTTTGCTTCCTCTGGTGCCAGAAGGCACTGGTAGATCCTTTTCCCCAGGGAGGTGGGTGAAGGCAGAAGCATGTTGAGCAGTTATGGCCTGGGTGTTTCCATGTCACCATATGTCAAAGCTGTGATGCTGCAGCTGGATCTCTCCCCTTTCTTTTAATATTTTAGTGGCTAATTTGCAGTAAAGCAGAATAGGAAATAACCATAAATAAATCTGGGAACCTTTGTATTAATTTCTTTTGCTAGCTGTGTACATATGAGCAGCTTTCCATTTGCATATGTGAATCTTGTCATAACAATTTTGGGAAGTGATTTGTTAATAATCAAGTTCTCAGAACAGCTCTAAATCAGTAATTGATGTAGGTCTGGATAAAGCAGCCTTCCGCCTGCCTGTTTTGTGGAGCATTTTTGGCAAGTTTCAAGCTAGTGTGAAAACTAGCCATCAGAATAAAATTTAGGACAGCTGGGATGCTTTGCAGTGAAGACTTTTGGCTCCACAGTTCAAATAATCACAATAGCAGCTCAATTTAGCCTTTGGCTGGGTAGGTTTGGCAGGGCACAATGAAAAATAATTATTTCATGGCCTGCTTATTTGTCCCTTAACAAATAAACTCTCTGACCTACGCAGGCTTATGTAAATATGCTGCTGTATGTGGGGTTGTAGAACACTGTCATGCCCCCATTTGGAAATATGTTTTATTTTTCCCTCACGTTACAAACTTTTTTTAGAGTTCTGTTTTGGAAGCAAAGAAAGGGATAGGATGTATCAGATACTGAAGCCCAGACAGCCAGGCACAGAGTCTAAAAAGCCATCTAACAGTCTTTTTTTCTGAAAACACATCCATTAGTATGCAGTGTTTTCACTGCTGTAATAATAAGAGCAATCATGATACGAGCAAGTCCGTCTCTTCGCAGCCTTCCCACGCGGGATGGAGAATGACAGCTCCTAAAGCATTTGGATATTTGCCTGAATGTGTGCTGCTTAGCTAACAGCAGTTCCACTTGCTCTCCATCTTATGGCTTCCTGGATATCCTTCTCAATTTTTTCAGTGACAGCTTAAAATGTGAGATGTGGAGGGGGGAGATAAAAGCTTAACGAAAGGCTTTTTGTGTGTGTGTTTAAGGGGAAGTTTTATTACACTTGATGATGGAGGGATGTGCCACACTATTTTCTGTTCCTTCCATTTTAGTATTTGCACTTTTTGTTGTAGTGGCAGCAGCCAGTCCATAGCATTGTCTTTCTGCTTCCCGCTCTGGAGGGGGGAAAATACACAGAAGAATACATGTCAATGGTTTTGTCTTCTGGCACCACCATTTTGGTTGTGCTGCAGTAGAAGAAAGCCTTTTTTCCAAAGATCTGAAAGATGTCTCTAGAACATCTGCTGTTGCACACTCATGCACATGCACACTCACACATGCACAGGCTCTCACTGAGGTGGCTATGATCTGTTTTTAATAGTGGCACTTCTTCTCAAAGTGTCATTTAAAAAAACATCAGCAGTCATGTCATGCATCGGGATGAATTTCTAAATGTAAATGAGATTCTCGCAGTAATTTATTTACATTTGTTTTCAGCACAACAAATGAGACATCACGTAGCTTCATAATTTCCCATGACCGAGTCACCAGCATGAGGTGTGTAATTTGCCCTGATTTAAGATGCTTATCTGGAGGTTCTTGCAACAATACCTGGTGGGCTTTTTTTATACTTCTTTTTCCTAGCTTTTAAGCCATCTACTTCACCTCCTTCTCTGTATTTTCAGTTAAAAAGAAGTACAAATGTGTCTGCTTCTTGAGGCCTTTTTTCAGTAGAGCTCAGAGGGATGGCTTTGTTGCCTTTTTTTAGTATGTTATTTTCCCTGCCGTTCCCTTCTCATTTGGTAAAAATCATCGAGGGTTTCCAGAATGTATCTCCATTTACATTACGATGATGCAGGAAAGCAATGCTGATTGTGGACATTTCTGATGGAAAATGTTTGTCCAGAAATGAAACAGTGCAGTGGGAAGCATCCTGCAGTCGTTTGTTCTCCCCTCTTCTCAGCTGAAATACTAAATCTTAGTCCTGTTCTTGTCTCTGCTACTGACTTTAAGTTTCTGATCTGCCTGTAGCTGAAATGATACTTTGCTTGAGATGAGATGTGAACGCCAGTTTTCAAATTATGTGGACACAGTCATGTACTACAAAACTCATTTATTTTAAGCCTGTAGTTGGACCATTTAGATGTCTAACTACTTGCTTAAGTATTTCAGGTAGGTAGATGATTAAAGGTGCAATGTACCATGCATACAATTTTGTACCTCTTATCTTGCAGACCTGGTAACGGCTTGAGTAAAAATTGGGGCAATGGCTTTTGCTATTTTACAGGTTATCAGCACAGGAGAACTGAGATACTTTGGTGAAAGTTACTGGTAAGTCCAAAAAGTGGTACAAAATGCTGTAGTTTGGGATGCTATGGTGCAAAAATGTTGTACATCTTCATGGAGATCTGCAGGATTAACCCTGTGTGGGTGATCTTTTCCTCACAGGGAGGAAGCATGACATTCCTTTGTGTTAATTCCCAAAGCAAAAATCAGTGTCTTCCTTTAAACTGAATAAGCATACTCCAAAAAATAATAGATTTGGACTGGTTTTTAATGTGCATTGTACATACTAGGTCCCAGTTGATTTAATTTTGGCCTGCTGGCCATTTCCTTAACATTGCATGGGTCTAGCACCAAATTATGCTGATGGCCTGTCTATCACCAAATTATTTACAGAACTGCGGTTAAATTATAGAAATCTTCCAGACAAGCAGTGCTCTGGGCAAATTATTTCATCAAAGTTATTTTCCATGGTATACTTAAGCAAAAGCTTACAGGAGCAACATTAATCTTTTTTTGGTATGTGATTATGCAGACGTGGTAACAGCCCCCTTTTTAGAAATAGCTTCCTACCTGGAAAAACAGAAGGAAACCATGATATGAAAATTAGTTCTCTCTGTGCTATCCTCAGTTTGAGGCAAAGGTTTTATGTCAGGGAAACACAGGACTGGGGCCAGCAGTAGGATGGCCATTTCTGCACACTGTCAGCTCCTTCCAGGTCTTGGGAAATTTTTTTCTGTAGACTTTTAACTGCACACTTCTCTGAATTTGTAAAATCAGGTACTGCAGAAGAAGGTCAGCTGGCTTTACTAGTTCTTCATCACATCCAGGCCCAGTGGTCACTGCTCAGTTTTCCAGAGAGGAACATTTGTGTATCTGAAGGCAGTGTAGGCATTTTCTGCATTACCCCCATCTAGGAAGATTTGAGCTGCTGTATAATTATGAAACATACAAAGAGAATATAAATCCTAAAAGCAGCCCTAACTCCCTATTGTAATTGGCATCCTTTCAAACTGTGTTCCAGAGTTTAGAAATACAGTCAGGGTAGAACATCTGTATTTGGGTTTACATGTAATGGTCATACCTACTGGTTCACTTGGAAAAATGTTGGCATGGATCACTATTTAAGGACCCTGGGTGCAGTGTTTATGTTTAGCTCGGTGGTTTTTATCATTGCATATTTTTTCTTAGTATTCCATGTTGCTGTGTTTGCACGGTGAGACAAGAATGCCTTCCCAGCCTCTGTGCGGTTGTCCGCTTTTTGTTGAACGAATATAGAAATTCAGGTTTTAAACTGACTCCCATGAATAAATTCTTCTGGGAAAACAGGTGCTAAAAATCTGTGTTTTTCAGACCTCTCTCTGCCCACGTACTTAGGGTAAAACTCAGCCGTGTGTAGATGGCAGGCTGGAATGGGACCTCTGTGCTCAGGGCCCAGATGTGGAAAACCTTACATGTGTGAGGAAGGACAGCAGACTCCGGAACTTTAGCACAAGAGCAAAAGGTTTTTGCAAGCTGAACATCTGATTTAACTTGATTTCTCTCTGGTGTTGGGTGGTGGTTGCTGGTATGTGGGGCCAGACCTGGGGAATCCCCCTTGGCAGCTCACCTGGGGGGACTCAGAGGCACCTGAGGGGTGACACTCTAATAACTGGGGTTTCGTGGTGTTGTTAGAGGATGGTGGGTTTTTTTTTTTGATTGGCAGGATGTGAATGTATGTGAAAGCTGGATCTTCTTTACTTGTGATCCTCAGCAGATGCAAGTCTGATTAAGAGTCCCCTTAATTTAGAAATGCTCGTAAAGACAGGAAGACACTTAAAGCTGGCTTTGTCAACAAAATGGAGGAGCTGTGCTCTCAGGGCCTATTAACAGCAGTGCCAAGATGGCCACTGCTGCACAAATACTGGGAATTAAGTTTCTACAAAACCCTAGAAGCTCCAAATTGTATATTTCACCAGTTCTTTACTCCCCCAGTTATAATCCATATCTCACTTATTGCTAGAGTCAACAGTCTAATGGTAACAAAAAATACAACCTTTCATCATCTATTGATTTTCAGTCTTTAAAAACTGACAATAAGCTATTTTTTGTCCAATTTCTCAATAAATAGGAACATTTATTGGTTTTTCAGTTTTATTGTATTACATTAGAATATATTTTACTGCATGTAGTGGGTAATGTAGCATCAGGAGATATGTTTACGTTCAGCAAGTAACTTTTGAAACTGCATAGCTCAACTGAGATATGTAAACAAATTTGTAATACTAGTTTAATTTAGATTACAATGCAGAATACTCAGCCTGGAGCTCATTTTTCTATTTATTACATTATGATCCTCTAACTAATGGAAGAGAATTGCCATAAAAAATAATTACGGTAAAGGTGAACATGTACTTTCTTCTTTATCTGAGGAAGAGGGAGGAATTTTGAGGTATAGTAAGCACCATGATATTGGGGTTTATTTCCTAGAAATCCACCTCTGACAGTGTTGTATGGGTTGGGCATGTCATAAATTCTGTCTGTGTGATACTGTGTCAAACAACGTGGTACAAACATCATCTTTCTCAGTGACCTCAGTTACCTCTCTTCTCTTGAAAAAGGAGACAAATTGGGATGTGATTTAGCTGTGGCAGAACCTGGGATTGTAGATCCTGAGTTGCCTCCCCACTGCCACCTGCCTTCACAGCAGAAGATCACCTGGAAGGTTTTTTCATTTCCAGAACATCTGAGGAGACACTGAAGATCAACAGTTGCCTCTTGCTTACTCTTGTGATGATAAATGGCAATTTGATGATATTTTTGTCTCGTCTATAAAATGTTTGAGCTTTTTTTTTTTTTTTTTTAATTAAGAAGCAGTTAATTTCTCTTCTGGTGACGTTCCGTCCTACACCCAAAGGCAGTAAGATCACAGATGTTTCCATTCTAGCACCAGAAAACCTGAGGTGGAGGTGCCTCTGCTGAGGTGAGGATGTACAAAACAACCTCTGCTTTAAACCAGCTGTTCCACTGTGCCACCAGCATTGGCCTTTGCTGACCCAAGTGGTTCTCTGGCTTCAAGGCTATCAAAGTGATCATCCTGGCAGGCTTCTCAAGTGAAAGCATTAACTTAGATGACGAAACATTTTCCTGAACACTCTGAACACGGAGACAGTTCTGGCTTATGTTACATAATCCTTTCACAGTAAGAAGAGAGGGAACCATTTGGGCAAAACACTTCTTTTTGGGTAGATTGGGTGTGATTCTCTGATGCATAGGCCCTTTCTCATAAGCTGCTGTGGATCTTGCTGTCATCTCTGTCTCACAGGATCTGATGTATAAGGAGTTAATAGATATCCAGTGACCCAAGCCATTTATATTTCTCCTTATATACAGAAGTGCGGTGGAGCATGTAAAATTGGAAAGCAGAACCAAACCTGAAATTCTCTAACTTTATGACTGGTGTGTGTGTTATTTTCCCATGATCTTTAATTACATTCTGTTCTGGAAGTGGGGAGAAGGGGAATGCTAATCTGGTGCACCAACTGGGGGAAAAACAAACTGTTTTACAGCGGGAGTCTAGATGACAGCACACAGCAAATGCAAAATCTGACATTCATATAAAAGTGAGCTAAGCAAGACCAATAGAAGAGAACCAAAATGACTGCAGCAAGAGGAATGCAAGTGGTTTAAGGAAACCATGGTTTCTCTATTTATTGAAATAGCACAGCCGACCTTTAAGGTGGTGCTGATACGATACACATTTTGTAGAGCAGCACCAAGAGAGATGGCTGTCATAAAGGGAGTATGTGATTGGATTCAGGTTCATGAGAAGCTAGGTTTAGAAGAGTATTGCCCTTCCCTCTTTGAACATATAATACAGTGAGGCATGTCTCATTGCACAGAATGGAAAGATGCTATTTTCAGGACTGCTGTTTGCTGTGCTTGCTAATGAATTTCCAAGGGGTGTTTGAGCCTTGGATATTGACTGTAGAGATGCTTGCAGTCAGTTGGAAGAGATGTGACTGAACATGAAGCTTAGTTCTGTGTGCATACAATCCTGCTCTCTGTGATTTTCCCTCAAGTTGTATATTCAATATCAGTCTGCAATCCTAAATAATTTGTAGAAGTCCAGCTGTGACTTAAGGTTTCTCTACAAACAGCAACCAGGACGCAAAGTCACGTGATACCGTTTTTCTTCTCTCACTGGCTAAAATACCCTTTGAAAAACTATTCCCACTTCCAGTCCAAACATTAAAGCCAATGAACTGGGTGGATGCTTTTTCTGGGGTACAGCACAAATGATCTCTGCCCTGTTTCTTGGTCCCAATGTCTTCTTCATCCCCTTGGCTGGGAGCTGGGTCACAGCATGCTGCTGTGCTCTCCTGCACCACGGGGGCTGAGTTTCTGTGCAGAAGTCAATGTCTTTGCTCAACAGCTTGACTTAGCAGCACTATACACTTACTATTTATTTGAGTAGAGGATGAGCAGACTGTTTAAAAACTGCATTCCCATGGTTGTTCTAGTGTCATGTTTGAAAGGCAATGGAGAGTCTGGCTCAAAGGTATCCTTTGTAAATAAAGGTTTAGGAACAAGTCCTGCTTTGAGTCTTTCCCCTTCCTGTTCATTAGCCTACTATTCAAATGTCAGTGGTTTGGTTTTTTTTTCTTGGTGGATAGCATGTTCATTATTCTCTAGGAGGAGAACCCAGGGAAGCTATGATGTGTGTCAGTTTAACACCTTTGAGTGGCATGTGAGGGCATCTCTCCTGCTCCCCAGCACTGCTAACCCATGAATAATCATGGAGCCAACGGGGCAGTATGTCTTATACCTCTCAGCATCAGCTGTGACTGGCGTGGATCCCTGGGGTGAGATCAAGGATGAAATGAACTCTTGTGTGCTTGGATGTGTCGATTATGAGCAGATCATCACTCAACACCCATGTTGTTATCACATTCTGGGCTGTTTACCTTTGCCCCCAGGAGTAGTTGCAGCAGTGAGCTTTAATCTGGATTCCAATTTAAAATTTAACTTTTATGTGAACCCCTAGAAAAAAAGCTAAATTGTGCTTTGAAAAAGAAGATAAGTGAGCAGTGGAATGAGAGAGTGTGGAATAATAAAGATGCTTTTTTTCCTCTTTGGTAGATGCTAGGAAGGAACAGGAACATACTGTGACTCCTCTCCTCTTGCTCATTGTTTTTTGATCCAGCTCGTTACATACACAGTGGTCTCAACACCTTCAACCACTTCCTACCAGCTCTGTCACTCAGAGGCCAGATTTCACTCCCATACCTTTTGGCACTGCTGTGGCTCGGGGCATTCCCTTGGGACATCCTCTGCACTTGCTACTTCTTACCACTCGGCTGGAGAAAGCACACTGCACTTGCCATCCAAGCCCAATGGCACACTTAAGCATATAAAGGCCACTTGACATCATTTACATCTTCCATTAGCCTTCTAAAGTAGTTTCTCAAAAAGTGCAGTGGCTTTCCTAGCTTTTGTACTCCCTTGGAAGGCTATAATTTTGGACCACTAGTCTACCAGTGGCCTATAATTGTTATGCAAAACATTGTCCAAACATAACATAACTAATTGCACAATTAAGATTGCTTTCTCCTCATCATCCCATTCATCATACTCCTCATTCACACCTAGAGTCAGCATCTGGCATTAACAAAGGCTGTATTTGTCACATTAATACATACCTTTTGTAGCGAAAATGCCTTTTGTATATCTCTTTGCTCCTTGAGGGTCCTGTTAGCTTGTTCAATAAGCCTGAAAACAGTGTTTAGAAAGGCTTGTAGGGTACATCCCTTTTTCAGCTATTTAATAGGAATGTAATGCAGTGGTACTCCAGGATACAAACAGCAACTCTCAGAGCTCAGAAAAGGAACCTGATACAAGTCAGCAAAAGACCCCCCCTTTCCTTAACAACATTGAGGTAAGTAATACAGTGTTTTGCTGTTTTTTAAAATCTGAGGCAAATAATGCAGAATAGCTTTTCTTAACAGCGGACATTTCAAGGTCATCAGTCCTGTTAGTCTGACGTAAGGCGCATAATGAGTTCTTTCTGATAGTCCACACCAGAACCAAGCAAACCAAACCAACCTGGAAAGTGCAGGAGGTAGCAGGAAAAAGTCGAAGAGTATTTGTGAATCAAAATGCAAGAAATTGCCTGGTACCTTTATCAGCCAGACCTACCCAGAAGGTTTTGTGCTTGAAGGGGTTGAGGGTGCATTTGCCACTCACATAAGGACAGGGTGGGAGCATCTTTCATTGGAAGCCTAAGGAGGTCTGCAGCACCATAATTCATCTTGGGAAAAGGAAATGATGTAAGTTTCTACTTCTGGACTCTTTCCCCACTACTCTATAAATTTAAAGAAATAAAACACAAACAGAAAATTGATTTTTGAATGACAGTGAATTATTGTCATTAGAGGAACTGTAGTTTTTTGTCAAGGGAAAAAAAGCTCAGTGTACTATATGCTACAGTGTACTATATGCTACTTTCTGAAGCATTACTTAATGTACCAGTCATTGCTGGGAACATGGAGTCCTTTTAATGCTAGTCAGGTAATATGTCATTCTCTCTGTAGAAACTCTGCAGCAGAGACATGAGTTATATACTGATGTAGTTATCAGAAGATCATGTGGTAGCACTAATGTGAGTCACTACAGTGGAGTTCGCCCCGTTTGAAATTTTTACATAATTAAAGTGAGTCATTGTCCAAATTCTGCCAAAGTGCAGATGTCTTTAATTTAACATATGCAGTTCAGCCTGCATATGCCTTCCATAGGTGAACATCTTTTCCTTTGTGCACTACCCTGGCTTAGCTCTGGTCAGGAAGACATTTCCCTTTGCCATTCAGTGTGCAGTGCTCCCACTGAAATCCATGGCAGCTTCAGAAAAAATATCTGGAACACCCAGACCTCAAATAGACCTCTCCACTTCATTTTATGTTCTGCTGGTATTTCTTTAAATACACTTAGATAGATCAAAACAAGCATCTTTTTGTTTCTGTAATAACGAAAGATATGGCCCACATTTCCTGGTGCAATTCATTCAGTTGCCTTCTGCGACTTCTGTCTCTGTAAGAAGGCAAAGATCAGAGAGAGGATTAAAAAGGTAAGGAAGGTTTCTTTAAGAGAAAGCAAGCTGGACATGCTTACATAAATATTGGACTTTTAAAATTATAAACTTCAAGATGGTGGAAGGCTTAGTACTCAGGGGAAGTTAAACCAGGTTGTTTTAGCTGAGAACAAGACCACCCTCCACGCAACTGGCTGAATCACAAATGTTTCTGAGGATTTCACAAATCATTTAGTTTCTGTGCTCTGAAAATGACTACTCTGAGTCATTTGGCTGAAAGGGCAGTACCTTTTCTTTTTTCCCCTCTTTCCCTCTTCTCTTTCTCTCTTTCTTTCTTATATTTTTTCTCCCTCACCCTTTTTCTCAGCTGCAAATCTAGTTGTTCTCCAGCTAATGCTGGAACCTAACAAAAATGTGGTTAACCATCACATTCAGACATAGCTTGTAGTTTTGCTGGGCAGAGAAGGAAAGAACAGGCATACATAAAAATATTGGGAAAATTTCTGATTAATTAATCAGAGATAGAGAAAATTACTAAGGCTGGTCTACAAATTTCTGAGTCACTGGGCAGATGCTGTTTTTTCTTATTTGCCAATCCCTCAATGGGGACATTAAATAATGTTTACTACAGTAAATTCTTTCCCAGGAAGGGAAGAAGGTTCTGATACAGGAGAAACTTGTGTATTTGATTTAAAAAGTCAGCTCTTCCCCTGCAGGAGGACTGCAGCCTTACGCAAGAGGGCATCATGCATGCTGGTCCATCCGGAGAGTAGCCAGCCAAAGGGCCATAGGTTTCAAGGACCTTCTGAGAGTCCTGAAAGCTACCTTAGTAATTTATTGATGATGGAGATGAGAAATAAAATCTTCCTGTAGTCTCCCTCCCCATGCTGTCAGTTAATACTGTCAGCAAAGAAAGAAGGAAGTTCCCACACCTTCACCTTCACTTGCTGCAGAGAAAGGATTATGCAGGTAAGCAGTCCTGCGTGCCAGGTGAATAAACAGACTCAGAAGCATGTGATTTTTGACACCGTCAGTGCCTTCTCCCTATTCCTGTTATATTTAAGTGTTCTGTCTTCTGTTGTTTGTGATCTCTAAGCTTGTTCCTCTTAACTTTTTTTTTTCCCCAGTAAAAATCTTTGTGGCAAAAAAAAAAGCTGCATGAATGTGCCAGAATAGTGAAGCACAGTGTCCTAAATGATGTAACTCAGGTTTTGGGAGCAGGATAATTGCAGTAGTGTGATGCTTCTTTTAGAATAATTAGTCTTGCTGAGAAGCAGGGTATAAAAGCCTGTGCAGAGCACAGTAATGAGGCAGTTACACCATTTCCAGTATTTGTGTGCCCCTGCATCGCACTGCAGATCAGAGCAGGCGTGCCCACAGTGATGGTCAAGGAATGATTTCATCTTTGTAGCCCTGTGCCAGGACTGTGATACAAAATACGTGGGATTCATTCTAAAGGAAAGCAGCACTCATCTTCCATACTAAACCAGGGGGCCTTTGAGATCATTAAGAATCATTTTTACAAAGGAGTGGTTTATGTTTCTGTTCATGGAGCCAAAGTCTGTTCTCATGCCCTGTTACTGCCTGGCACTTGCCCATCCAGGAATGAACTCTACTTCAGCTACATGCACTTGCAGGTGTTGGGCTTTCAATTTCAAAGTACAAACAATTCTAATATTAAAAAGACTGTTTCCCCGGTGGGAATATGCATTGCATGAGCTTTTTGACTTTTCTGTTTTGTCTTTTGATCACATATGATATCACCTTTAGATCTCTCTATCAGCTTGGGAATTTTTTATCAGCACCACAGTGGACAAAATGTCAGTGGAAGTTAAAGTGGAAGGAGTCCTCAGAGAGATAAAGGTTGTCTTCCACTTCTCACTATATGGTTGACTCTGCTGCCCTTTTCTGCTGGGGTTTAGTCTGCTGGGGCGTTTCTTTGCTTAAGTTAAATTTACTTATCTGTTATATAAATAAGGGATAGCCTTGGCCATTAGGTAAATCTACTGATGGAGGGAAAAGGGATTTTCTAGAGTGCCTGTGTGCCTTTCTGAGACATGGAGTTCAAAAACATCTGATAAGGTAACCTTCAGCTAGTTTTCTGCAATGACTTTTGTCAATGAGCCTTAAAAGCATTGATATTTTCAGGCATTATAGCTGAAGAGTACTGCAATGTCCTTGAACTACCCACCAGCCAAAGAATGACATCTCCAAACTCAGCTGGTGAATTCCCATGTACTTAGTTTTTCCTTTCTCTCTGGGGCATCCAACAAGAATTACCAGGCCCTTGGCTCTACCCAGTATGCAACACTGGACTGGTACCACTCTCAGGTGCTGCCTGGATTTGCTGTTGCACTCAGAATATTTGCTCCTATATTATATAGTAAGGATAATCTTTTGTTTAATTTTTTTTTTTTTAACATTTTGAAAAGAAAATAGGGGTCTCATTCAGGTCTTTCCATTTTTGCATGATAGTACAGTTGAACAACATGTACATGTGTTAATTAAACATCCTGTCTTATCACTGTTTTGGTAAGTGTCCTGTAAATTTAATCACTACGACACCTCTGTACACATTACAATCCTTTTAAAGATCTAGAGAAAAATCCTGGTGGATTATTCAAAGCACTAAATCACACAGAATTACAGTAGTTATTAGAGGCATTAAAACCTCTGATAAGAAGCTTTATCATGCATTTTTGGGGAAGCTTAATCTTTATCAGAGATGACTGTAAATAGAAGGGAACAGTAAAAAAATTTGATAACAGTTTATTTTACAGTACATCAATAATCAGGTACTGTAATTACAGTATAGTTGCATATTTATTGCATAGTAGGTAACTACAGTTTATTAGTTTTCTTGTTTTTCTATTATTGCAATTACCTGCAAGGCCTGAGCCAACAAGGGGCCTTACTCTGTTTCCACTTAACCTGGCTTTACACACATACACACACACACACATATTTACATTACATATATGTTTTGACTACTTCAGAGGAGTTGAACCTGTTTACATGGAGGAGGAACAGGCAGTGTACATGCTAAAGATCTCTTCCACGTGTACACGTATCTAGATTCAGAACTATAAATGAAAGGAATCAGATTTTAGCTGTGGTTATATTTAGCTACCTAATTTTTTCTCCTCTTTTTGGCACTGGAAAAGTTGTGGTATTCTTAATCACTTAGATAAACCTCTCAGTTACAGACCTACTCAGTGTGTGGGTGTTTATATTTTATCTGTACATTATTTATCTCTGTACATCCACATATGAATATAGATAAGATTAAGTCTCTGTTAATTGTACTTGGGCTGTGTGTGCATGCCTGTGTTTGTGTATTTCCAGGAGTAACCCTGAAATGTTCTGTCATTTTGGGGTGTAGGCTAAGCGAAGATAGCCATTTAAGTGTGACTTCTTCTAATTTAGAGCTGTTTACAATATTAAAGGTTCCAGTTAATTTAAGAGTTGTTATGAAGCTGGCAGAAGAAATGTTCATGTTGGAACTCAGAGCTTTTCTTGATCACAGGTGATGAAGGTGTAATACAAAATACAGCCCATGAGTGGTATGGAGCGACTTCTGCTCTTTATGCTTTTGGTAGGAGCTCAGCTGTACCTCTAAGCACAGATTTGGGCAGCACAGCCCAAATAAGCTACAGAGAATTTGGTGAAAGTCCAAAGAAAATGCAATGAGAGTGATAAGAGAGCGAGGAAATGTGACCTGTCAGGAAATACTGAAGATGTTGGGGGTGCTCGGCCAGAAAAAGAGATCTCTGAGGGACGACATGGCAAGGGGCAGTAAGAATACAAAAGGCTGTGAGTAAAGAAAGTCAGTAATTTATTCTCCTTGGTGAGAAGTGGGAGGGTATGGGATGTAATTGGTTCAACAAGACCAAACCAAATTCACATTAGGTATTAGCAGTGACCTTGTAAAGCAGATAAAACACCAGGAAAAGGCAATTTGGGATGTTGTGGAATCTCATCTGTTGGAAATTTTTCAGAAACAGGCTTAGATGATCCTGCCTGGAGGCACACAGGGGGACAAAAGGCATCAAGACATCTTAACAACACTCCTAGCCCAGTTTTCTGTGCCTTGAACCATCTATTTAAGAGTCATGGTTGTGAGAAGGTGGCATGTTCCCAGTTTGCTTGCCAGTGGATCAGAAAAAAACCAGGGGAATTGCTCATCTGAAATACAACCTCTGTCCAGTAAAAACCTTGGAAAGAATCAGCACCCACATGTGTCTCTTAAACTACTGCAACTTCATTTCTATCAAGATTTGAGAGCAGATGCTACACTGGCTGAAGCCGGTGGCAAAAACTTCCCCTGACAGTAGTGGAACCAATGTTAATTTATACCATAAAATCCCTGTGTTTTGCTGATTGTTTTCAGCTAGTGATTGCACATGACAGGCATAGTTTATATTGCTTAATAACAAACTAGACAGTAAGATGTATTTAAAGTCTAGTTGCAAGTGTCAATATATACTTAACATACTCTTATTTTCCTTTTCTTATCCTTTTGATGGGGTAAAATTTCAGGTGATATATTTACTATCCAGTACTTGTTGATTGGGGGACTCCATGTTTAATTTTCAGGTGAAATAACTCAGATTTTTCTCTTCTTGTGTGAAACAACTCTAAGCGAGATAACAGTATAACTTTTATTGTTATTTTTTCTGGAAGAAATTTCGGTTTTATTTCTATAGGAGCTGGCATTTGTAGTAAACAGGGAGAGGCAATGACCCAGTATGAGAATGATTGCTTGATATACCAAAAATTCTTCCTTGCAGAAGACAATGGTACTGGTATGTTAGACTGGTTTTGTACAATTCAGTTCAGAGAGGTAATTGTTTGGGGTTTTTTCTTCTAATTTTTTGATCTTATGACTGATGAATAAGTACTGTATTTGCAGCTTTCTACCTGTACTACAAGAGGTCCATGCTCTAGGCCACATGGAAAGTAGGTTGCATTAAGCAATACTCTTAAACCTCCAGATGCTTCCCCTGTGGGAAATGCTTCCAACTGAGATTTAAAAAAAAAAAATGAAAACCTCCTTTTAAGCACAGGTGATCCTCATGGACCCTTTTCCACTTAGCCCACTTTGCTTCAAATGGTGTGCAAAATGCCGGACTGGTGAGTAACATGGAAATGCTGCACTTTCAGGACAGAAAGGTTCAAGTCTTAATTGGGATGACTGATTTGGAGGTTGTTGGTTCCTTTGCAGGTATTTAACAGGAAACATGAATAGAAAGATGCTGAGGTTGTTGTTTATGGCTGAGGCCACTTTCATACAGTCCACCGAGTGTGTTTACAGTGTTCATAATACTGCTGTGGGGTTTTGTCTCCATTTCAGAGAGAAAGGGGTCTCCAGTGGTTTTCTGAACACAGTGCACAAAGGACTTTCTAATTTTTTTTATAGACTTAAGCTATTTCTGATGCTAAGGATTTTAAGGATATGGTTTTTGAAAAATCTGTTTTATTTTAGTAAACATTCTTTCTACAGAGGCACATTAGAGAGGAAAGAATAGGATTATTTAAGGGAAGGGAATTAATTGTGTCACTTCTATAGGCATTAGGCAAATTGCCTCACTTATAGTTAAGAGGTAGCATGGGAGTATTTAAGTATAGGGTACCTGCAATGCACTTTATGATAGTCTTAGCTTATGACCTTATATCATTTTATTTCTCTATTAAGGCAAGACATTCCTCACGGAGACTGCGATGGTGCACAGTGCTGTAGTTAGCACCTCGTGTCCTGACGACTGCATGGTGCACTGTGATAAAACAGGGAAGTGTTGAGTACTCCAGAAGTTTGTATGGGAATCCAAGAAATAAAAGGTGATATCTGATATGTGGTAGGAGGAAAGATATGTAAATGAGATGTGAAAATGTCTAACTCACAATTACATTCTATGTGTTTTAACCATAAACGTGTTTTAAATGGATACAGCAGATGCCACAGTAAAGAGAGGAACTTTAAAAGTAATTATGGGCCACCAGAAATACTAGACCAAGTCCCTGACTCCAGAGGTAGTAAAGACCTCACAGGTCCGTCCAGTGATGATGCTCAGCATTTATGTGTGAATTTGGCATTTCACAGAGGAGTGCTCAGATCGTGAGGAACAGACTGTGCTGACTTGGGGCACCCCCCTGACTTGGGGAGAAGGGAGAGTGACTGATGAAAGACACTGCTTTTTAGTTTTATTTTACATGAAAGAAGTTGTCACAGGAGGAACAATAGAATGCCTTTGGACACAAGCAGTACTGAGTTGTTTTCTGCATGAGAACGAATGCTGACCCTGATGGTGAGTGCTCCCTGTAGTCTGATGCTGTGGGTATTGCTGCTTAAGGGACTTAGGCAGGGGTAATTTATGGCTCCTGGTAGGTTTTGGGGCACATTGCATGTTACATTGTCCAGTCCTTTGCAGAGGGATAAATTGGGTTGTGAGGAGAGATGCAGCTCTAAGGTTATGTGGACTTTCAAGTCAGAATGGAAAAACATACTGTGTTTAGACATTTTCAGGGCTGGGGAACAGCTGGATTCTCAACCTTGCTGCACAGGCCTCAGTAATTAAATTACTGCTGAAAACTTAGTACTGTAATGCTTACAATCCAAATGTCTCACTCTTAAATACTGAAATTATAGTTTTGATTTTTTTTTCCCAATTACTTCAGTGGGAAATATTGTAAATTTGGCGTAGTTACCATAGAACATAATAACTTTAGTTATGACCCCGTGAACAACATTTAACCTGTTCACTGAGAAGTGGGTGATACTTTGCGCTCAATATTGAATCTTAAAACATTAGACAAACTTGTAAAATGCTTCCTACCACTGTCTGTATGCCAAACATATTACAGTTGCACTTTGAGCTGAGTGTGCAGTGTAGCTGGAAGAACAACAGAGAGGGCCTTAGCATGGCCTGTAATGTTTGCAAATAAATAGCAAAAACAAAGGAACACAGCTGAAATGTTCCTCTGTGTGATTAAAAATGTATACCTTCATTTGTTTTTTCTCATGCAGCCAAGTCATAGTAAAAGGAATATCCCCGCTCAGGCACCCAGAGTTTCTTCCAGGAATGTCAGCTCCCAGAAGTGAAATGTAGAAATAAATTAGGTAAGAGTAATGGCTGAGAAAAAAAGTGAACTTTATAGCAAAAAGACAGAAATAAGGTCTCAGCATAGGAGATTTTTTTTTTTTTGCAGTGCAGGAGTGAATGAGCAGTAAGTTCTTAAATTATCACAGCAGAGGAAATCATCTAAATACATAGGTAGATTAAAAAAGGTTTCATTTTCTCCTCTCAACGGTAGCTGTTCTGTGGTTTGTGTTGTTATGACTTTTTACAAGCATTGTTGACACAAAAATCACATTATTCTCCCACTCCTGACGCAGCCGGTGATGTAAATGCGCCTGCTCAGGGCCCGTTCCTCAGGGAGGCAGAGCACGCAGGGCTCTCTGAGCACCTCGTGTTGGGCAGCAGCTCCTGATGCCAGGATTTTGGGACCGGCTGCCTTCATGTTGAGCTCTCTGAGCTCCTTCACAGGAAACAAGATTTGGTACTCAAGGAGAAGGGACCTTGTTTGAGAGCTGCGGTGCAGGGTAAATCTCCCTTTTCCTTCAGCAAAGCATTGCATACGCTCTCTTCTGAAAAGAGGTGCACTTCTTTGAGCCGTAGTCAGGAGGCTGTGGCTGCCAGGATGCACCGTATAGGAACGAATTAACCCAATCTCTGCATTTAGCAGCAATAGTAATATTTTCCCAGGAGCACTTACAACGTATGTCTGTTTGTTTGGGGTTTTTTTGACATTAAACTACCTTCAAGGTAGCTCTCTTCCAAAATCCACTGCAGACAGAGAGGAGGGATGGTCTGACAGGAGCTGGCGGCAGCAGGACAGGCTGACTGCGTGCTCCTCGCCAGCAATGAGTGCTGCTCTGAGTTAAGACATCAGGGAAGGACTCTGCACAGGAAAATAATGAAAACACTGTCAGGGTGAGACCACATGCAGAAAGGGAAAACTTATTTCCTTAAGAGGCACAATCATGCTTTATTAAAGGAGCATTGTAAGGAAACAAATAGGATTTTAAAAAAATTGCTTCTCACAGAAGCAATAGAAAAGGAATTTCTTGTAGGAGGGAATGCTAACTGAATTATTCTTGTGATATAAAAGCATTCCAGTGTTGTGCTTGCAGCCTGTGAGGGAGAGGAAAAGAAAGAAAGTGAAACTAACTGGGAACGGCTGAAACCAGCTTCACTGTATAGGCTGAGAGCAATGAGAGATTAAAAAAATAATTAAATCAGTTAACAGGGTATTAGATAACTTTGTAAGTGTTTACTTTAACAAGAGAAATATTTGTTCTTGTGTGTGTGAATGCAGCCTTTATTTTCATCAATTTTAGTCTGCCTTGCTTCTAATGGCAGTGAGTTTTCAGCAGAGGAGACAGCCCACCAAACCCCCTGGTTGTTACATGCATAGCGGGAGATTTTAGCAGGTCTAGGTGTAAAGACATTGGAGCAGAATGTATCCTGCAGCTTTGCATTTAATTTCTATCTTTTAATTATTTTGTGATTCTGAGCAAAGGTTCTGTATTCAGTCTTCTGACAAACATGATTAGCATTAAACCCAGACCATGCATTATGCCTCTGGACTAGGGGATGCAGATTTGCTACTTAAATGTTTGGGTTTTTTCTCTCTGCCAACTGCTTTGTTCTGACTATCTGCTGTGAAGCTGTTGTCCCAATGATCTGAGTAATCTTCCTTCAAGCAGCTCTTAAGTATCCATGTTTTCATGAGGAAATGTGTAATTCATTCCATCCCATAGGCCAGTAGTGGAAAAGAGCGTGGGGAATGGGAGGTGAGCTGGGACAGTGGGTTGAGGAAGACAAGATAAATAGCATAGTACTTATGGAAGAGGGAGAGGGAAAGTCCTGATCCAGGGGTGAGTTTGGCCCATGTGTTGTCTTCTGAGAGACACTAGGGTCTGGGAAGAGAATGTGCCCAGCAGTACATGCCATAGAGGCACTGTCCCTTCTATGCCACATGTAGCCACGGGGAGCAGAAGTCACCAGCAGCTTCCCACAGCCGTGGCCATCCCCTCGGTAACCTCTGGTGACTGTCACAGTTTACCATGGCATAGGTATAGACCAAATAGCCCTGGGTTTTCATTTGTGTGGTTGTGACTCATTTGACTGTAGGAGATGTAATTTTGAGATGGAATGGCAGAAGTGGAGGTATGTGAGAGCCAGCATATAAAATGGTATAAATTGGATCCCATTTGGGACTCTTGCATTGTCTCAGTGCCCAGGGATGACTTAGGCCATAACACCTCGTAGCAATGTGGGAAGAGAGGTGTGTGATTCTCACTTTGGAGGCAAATACTTTCCTCAGTGTCCATGTGCCAGCTGCATCAACTCAGAACACTGTAAGGAGCTCCATTAAGTTCTATTGGGTCCATAATCTGCACATTAAGAAAAATTTACATGATAGATGGAGCTGTTAAAGTCTAATTGGGTAATCAAAAATTAGTTAATGTGCCAAAATATGTATTTAGCTGATAAACTCTAATGGTTCCAAAGGGTTCTAGTATTAATAGAAGGCATGCTTGCACGCTAAGGAGTTGAGAGTAAGATATTGCTCTTGTAACATGCATCTCAAATAAAGATCCCAAAGCACTTGACAGATATTAAATCACTTATTGATTTGATTTTTCCAAAATATGTCCATCCAAGGCTCTGGGGGAATATATGTTAACAATAATGTCAAATTTGCACATAAGTAATAAATTATAATTTCCCCCACTTCCCAAGTCTATCAAGTGCAATAATCACTCCTGCCCTTAAAGCCAGTTAAAACCTCTTTAGGCTGCGTCTTCCTTAATTGAACTGAATTAGGTCCCCATGATATACTGTATCCACTTGAGTGACAAATACGTTGAATCCCAGTGAAATGAACTGGTTTGAAAGGGGTTAGAGGTAAAGTAAGTGGCAGAGTCAGTAGAAGAACATGTCATTGCTGGTTACTTCTTTACTCTGCAGAGTAACCAGCACAGCATTTGCGTATTCTCAGAGCATTCTGCAAATAGCTTCCTTACCTATTTGTTCGAATTTCATTCTATTTTATGTGGAGGACATGAATAAGAATTTTAAAATAACTCTTCTGCTTAATCTTTCCAAAGTGTCCTAATGTATTATTAATAGCATGCCACTCCCACATTATAATGGCATGTGGTTCTGTGTTTGTACAGCATCTAGTGTAATAAGAACCTCATCCAAGAGACTTTTGTAGGCTCTTCTACAGTTCAAACAGATAATGATAGCTTTATTTTAATATGGAAGAAGGTTATCCTTGTTTTATGAAGGAAATGGAGGCAGAAAGGTAACACCTGTCATAGAAGTAGAACTAGACTGCAGGCTCAGATGTTTCTTTGCTGCTCTGGCTGCCAGACCACAGCACAGAGGCATTCCTAAAACTTGCAGCTGTTAAACACAATTTATGGTTTTTATTTCTCTATGGGATTTATAACAGTAACTATCTTGAGTGTATCAGACCTATTGCGCTCTAAAAAAGCCTCCAGACACTTAGAAGTGCCAGACAGCCAAAGTCCCTTCTATTCAACTAGGCGTACCTTTGAGGAGTGAAAAAGAACATGTCCAAGAAAACTCAAGCTTAGGGTAACCTAATCCTATCTCCATACCATGTAAATATTTAAAGAGAAAATGCAACAACCACATTGTTGAATTTCCTACTTTGGATGACTGTCACATTTTTAATGATAGTTGAATAGTTTTGTATTTTATTTATGTGGTGTCATTTGTTTGCTGGGGAATATGAATTGAACGGTTTCCTTGCCTCTGAATTTGAAAATGTATTTTCCTCGATATCATTAGTTGAAGGATGTTACCACATAAATAAATAAATAAGCCAAGTGTTGTGATTGTTTGCTGTCTAATATACATAGATCCAAAAGTATACTGAAATGCTGTTTGAAACAGATGAGTCAATGCCGCATTTTCTGACATCTGCCTAGAAAGAGAGAGGAAAAAAAAAACAAACCCTCACAGAGAGGGAAAAACCAGAAACAGTCACTTGGCTTTTTGGGAGAGCTCTGGCCTGAGAAAGGAGCTAGAAGAAAGAAAAAAAAAAAAAAAAGGTGGGGAATAATGAATTCATCAAGCTGAAAATGCACAGGCCAATGGAGCGCTTAGATTTCAATAGAAGGCAAATGGAAAGAGAGCCCCCATTACTGCTGAGATGCAGCGACACGGCTGCACTAATCGCTTGGTCATGCTTGGGAGACACTAAGTCATCATGGGCCATGACATGGGGAGAACAGGCACCAGGGTTTGTTGTAAGAAAAAAATTGTTTATTTAACATCCACAACCAGCATCATGCCTCTTCTTTACCTTGCACCCCCGTGCCCAGATCCATCCCTCTCTGCCAGGGAAGCGCGTGCCAGGCAGCACGGCTGAGCTCCTGCCGCGGAGCGGGCCTGGGCAGCTGATAACAAGGAGGGAATGTTTTTGGTAGGGTGCGACCAAGGTGGCGACAGGCAGAACTGTCCTGCAGTGGGAATCAGTGTCTCACCAAATTGGTCACCCCTTTAAACAGAATTTATAGTGCATACTAGCTTCAAAATTCATAAAAGTGTTGAGATTACTTTTATGTGAGATATGCCCCCTCTCCTAAAAAAAAATAATTCTCCTTGGATGTTATTTGGACAACTGGCCATTTCTGTTTGAACAGAGGGGAAGGTCCTGAACCAAGTGATGTTGGGCTGAGAAAATAATAGTTTCTGAGAACTTGTTATGGTAACATTGAGGAGAGTCTCCTCTGAGGCCAGTCTTCCAAGGCCAGGTAAACTTTGGCACAGTTGTGCTCCTGGAATAACGCAGTGCTTGAAAGGAGTGCAGTGTTGGTGCAGGAGCTTGCAAGTGCTGGGCTCTATTCTTGGCTCCTGCCACAGACTTCCTATGTGCTGAGGAACAAATCTTTTAGATCAACGTGCTTTTTTGGGGTTTTTTTCTTCTTTTTTTGGTTAGAATTTCCTTGCATTTTAGATCTGTGGGGAATTAAATGGAACGGACATTTAGATTTACTTCCTTCCCCCTTCCCCTAGTAATAGATGAGATGGAGAGGATATAGAAATGTGTTTAAAGATCAAATCAATGCGCTTATTTTGTAAGCAGAAACTAAAGCGAACAAGCTGTTAGTTTCTTTTAAAAATACACAACTGCTTTTTTCCCCCCCAGCCTCCCTCTGAGATAAATCAAAATCAGTCTTTGAAAGATTAATTGAGGAGTGCATATCTCACAAAAATGTAGGCAATGACTGCAAAAAAAAGGGCATAGTGTTGACTAATAAAACTGTCGAGCTATACAAACCTTTAAAATGAAGAAATTGCCCATCCACATATTTTTTCTGCCACATATCTTAATTAGCTCCACAAAAACCACTGCCTACTTCCACTTTCCCATTAATTAGTCCCATGCTACTGTGAAGTGAGCACTGAAAAAATAGCCATTCTTAGTTCCTTGTATTACAATACAGGACATTACCTTCATTCTGACCAGAGGAGATGGGAAGACACCCTATGAGAGCACAGCTGTCTTGTAAGATTTCTGAATTCATTTACAGGTTTGCATTATATCTGTGTAAGAGAGAATTTAATGTCCTGAACACACACACACACATATTTTCACACAAAATTAGTAAATCTAGAGTACTGAACTGTGATCTGCTCTAGGGTGTTCCTCTAGGATAAAACTAATATTAGGGAAAGAAAGAGACTAGGAGACCAGAAGTTAATTAAAAATAAAATATAAAAAATCACATTTATTTAAGGCAGAAATGAAGAACTGAGAATTCTTTGTTTTCTTCCTCTTTCAGTGGTCAAAAAGGAGAAATAATAATGTAGAAAGAAACACTAAATTGAGCTCAGCCTACTCTTTAAGAAAACCGCCCAAAATTCCTTGAGTTAAAAATGAATCTGGATAGCTATAGCAGATTAATCTACAAAATTACCATTGCTCCTCCAGTCCTTATTCAGATAAATTCTATTTTCGATAAGGCTTGTGTGTGAGCTTGTTAACTGAACCCATAATTAATGGACTTCTAAGATCTACAGGCCCAAACAGCTTAAAATTGTAATATCTTGAGGGTGCTGACCTGTGAAAGCAGCAGTTTACAAAGGGGATCTCTCATGCTCGTGACCTTTCTGAGGGGCCAGGCAACAAATGCAGTTTGGATATTTTCTAGTCAGGTCAAAACTCTCTAATCTGGTGTCAAAAATTCTGTTATTAGTGGCTTTAGTTTTATTCTTTGCAAATCAAAAAGTTGTGGGGATTGAGCTGAAACTGATGGACTCACCTACTGCCTACAAGTTTTCCACCACCAGGAGACCACAGACCACCTTGTGAGGCAGTCTGCAGTCAGAACAGAGCAGTTTGGAGAGGCTGGAAATGTAGGGATTTATGGCACAGCATCAAAGTGCAGGTAGGTAACCCTGGCAGTACCCACCCTCCAGAAAAATGTGATCCTGCATAGTCCTGAGTTTCCACAAGTTTAACATTATGATATTGGTTATTCAACATCTCTCTAGAGAATTAAAGTTCAGCCTGAGGATTTATCTGTTGTTTCATCTTGATGAGACAGAAATGATTGAGTTTAGGCCAGGCATAGCTAATTTATCTTAATACAGATGAAGCCTGTATACCCATCTTCAAGTAAAGATCATGTTTCTCATCGTGATATCTGAGAGTCTTTAACTCTCTATCATGAGAACTTGCAGTTCCTCACTTAAAAAAGAATAATTAGAGAATTCAGTATGCCAATTTTATCTGATTAAAAAAAGCATGTAAGCTCTTCACCCATAGTTTGTTGAGCTTATTTTATGTAAGACCAAAGTTGGGTAAAGAGATAGGTCATTCAGAGAAGACTATGTGGCATAGTGTGAAGGTTGTTTTTCAGGTTCATAAAGTGATCTGATTTCATTTTGAGTTCCCGATGTTTGTTTTTATTTAAAATGTCTGTAAGGGTAACTGTTCAGAATGTACTATCCAAGATAATAGCATTAACTGGCATGGCTGCAAAATCAATAATAGTAACAAAAATATACCTCTACTGATTAAGAGTGACATAAGATAAATTTGTTAACTGAAATGGATGTAGTCAACAGTTTAAACACGTGTCTTAAATACTGTAATGCAATTCATAGTTCTTATTTTAACTTTCAGATAATTTTTTAAAAGAACCTTTGAAAATATGTATTGCATTTCTCTCCTTATAAAAAGACAAGCCAAACTGAGATAGAAAACCATTTCATTTCCTCTAATAGAGCTCCCACCTGCAAAAATAAACTTGATAACAAAACTGTAGTGTACTAGAGAAAGTAATTGAAATTGGTAATTCATAAACTATAGACTAGCTTTGAAGGACAGGTCTTTGTCATCAGCCTTCATGAGAAACAGCAGAGCAGAAATAAAAATAGATCATTGACCAAAAATATCCTTTTCCAGCTGGGTCATTTTAAGAACTGTCCTTTTTTTTTTTATAGTCATAAATACAGCTGATTCCAAAACTACCCCAAAAAGGGGTCTAACTCTAGAGGTCAAATACTCTGGAGGGTTTTGTTGTTGCTTGCTTGCTTGCTTTGGATTCTTTTTTTTTTTTTTTGAGCAGGAATGGTTATGGGGAGAAAGAAGTGTGATTTGCAAAATTATAAAGCCTGGGATAGGATCTTTGAGTCAGGTATATCAGCATACATTCACCAAGCTGTGACCAGGGCATGTGCATCCCAGTCATGTCACTTCCAAGCCCAGCAGATGCAGCTACTTGAAGTCTTCTCTGCACTGACTCATGGGTTTTGGATTTGGCACATAAATCCAGATGTGTGGGCCACATATGCATTAACTTACTAAAGCTAATTATTTATGTCTGTCACACAAGGAACCTAAAGGCTTTTGGGAACTCAGTGGGAACACCTTGGGCACTCAACTTAGCACCATCATAAAGACACAGGTCAACAATATGGCAAGCTGATTTTTACATCATTTTGAGGGGAAAATGAAGAGACTTAGCCATTCATTTAGAAGTCTTCGAGCTATTTGGAGCTGTTGAGATTCGATTCTTATATATCAGGGGGGTTTATATCTATATATACAGTTGAAAGTCGTGGAAATGCTCTGTTTTCATAGATTTATTTTCTTTTTTATTTTCCATTTAGCTGTGAGGATATGACAGGTAAGAAGTACAATGACCCAATGTGGGTAGAGAGGGCACTGAGGAAGTGATTTTCACTGTGCAAGGACAGGAGGTCGGCTGGAGTTTAGCTACAAGGATGCTGTGCAGGTACACATCGCACAATGTCCTTGTGTCTCAGCATGCCAGAAAAAGGATGAGGAGCAGAAGGATGGGCAGCATTTTCAGTGGCAGGCCTGCAACAGGAGTCCACCAGCCACCCCTTGAATGTGAGTGGTGAAAAGGAGGGGGCTGCAGGAGAGGAGCCCCTTGGGTGTGCACGCTGCACGTGCTGATGTGCCTCTCTGACCAAGGCACCTGCGCTTGCTGCGGCTCTGTGGAGCTTTGCTCCATCCCAGGGAAGCCCAGCAAGAGCTAAGCCATGCACTGCAGACAAGCACTCTGACATTTGGGGAAGTCAGATCTTCAGCTTCCGTAAACAGTTTTTGCTCCAGTGGGGGCTATTTGTTCATGCCAGCCACTTGTTCTGGCTTCCAGCTTAAATGAAAGTTTGGCAAAACTCTCCTTGTGTCCCCTGCATGCAGTGGCATTTCACAGGAAAGACACTACTGGGAGACTACTATAGTTGCTTCAGATGTGTAAAATGTTTATTCATTCTATCTCTTAAAATTATTTTAACACATTGGCACAGCTTGGAGCACAGATATAAAACTGAGTATTGACAAGAGACAAAAAAATATGAAGATTCTAGTTCAGGACTATCAGAGATAATGATACCTAAACACCTTAACCTCAAACTCATTAGTCTCACATATCTCAATCAATATGGATTCTCTCAGAAATCAATTTTCAGCAGCAAATATGATTGTTAAATAATTCACAAGTTACAGGCCTTCAGGCAAGAAGAGGTTAGAGAAGCAGAAGGAAGTGGTGATCTTGACCTGAGATGGGATTTCAATTAAACAAGGAGAGCATCTGTAAAACACAGTTTTATGTTCAAGGTGTCAAACTGTTTAAAGAAAAGAGGATTACAGATGTAAATTGCAGCCTAAAGTATTTAAAACACATTCTTATTTTTCATACATTAGCAGAAAGAATTGATCAGCAAGGAATGTGCCATTTTTAGACATCCCAGCCAGTACTACTGGCATAATTTCTTTTGTTTATTTGCTTTTGTTTTTCACCAGTCTTTATTTCGCAGCTAATTTATTATGCAGTCTCAGTGAAAGGTAGATAAGGTAAAAAGCTTCTGGAAATTCTCTCAGATCTTTGAACATTTCTGACCAAAGGCATAGGAATTCGTGCTTATTATAAATTTTATTTTCTCATGTCTACTTTGTTCCATACCTATGTTTTCATATTTACTATTAGGGGAATGACAGCAGAAACATTATTTTAGGGGTGGAAAGGTCTGCTTGGTGGGATGGTACTACCACTCTAGCACTTTTCTCAGGGCCTTACCATGCCTACTGCAGCCCACAGAAAGATTTGTATTGATCTGCTGAATCTTGGATCTGACTCTAATTATGCTTGTGTAAATTTGGAGTTACATCACTGAAGTTAATGGTATAATAACTATATTAGATTAATTCAAATATTCATATTCAGGCGCTGAATTCTTCTGATTTGTAGTTTAGTTGTGATGTCCACAGATGCAAGTTGTAGTTTTAACACAATTTAGAAATCATAATTTAATTAAAAATATTTACTAACCTAATTATTTCTATACCAGACATCTCTTTGAAGTAATTATAATGATACATTTTAATCTGATGTTATCTGTATTCTGCCAGGGATTTTTCAATGGGCATAATTTGGATAAATATCAAGCACTCCAAATGCATTTGAATTCAGCCCAGGTCAATAATGGTATTACTGTCTGAAGGCCCTCGATGGGTTTAGTCAGATGAGCTGGGGAGCTTATTCCAGTTTTGACAGCACTTAGATGCTCTGATGTCAGATACCAGCATAATAATTCAAGTATGTGGAAGAATTGCAGTGAAAAGGTACCTTTAGGGAGGCACACCTGAGGCTTGTGTAGAAAAACCTAAATTCATTCCTGAAGTCTTTGATGTGATCTGAACCAGGGTTTGGGGTTACCATGCATGAGACAAAACTGGAGTCCCACACATGTTTTTAATTTCTTTCCAAAGCACCCCACCCTTCGTGGTTGGCTGTCAGCCTTTCACCTTCACAAAGTTTCAGTTACATTGAAACTAAAGAGAAGGGAAAAAAAAAATAAAAGAAATCCCAACAATGAACTTTTCCCTCCAGATCTTAGAAATGCTGTGTAAGATCACCATCTCTAAGATCATTCAAAACATGAAAAAACCCTACTTCTTAAAATTCTTTCACTGTCTCTGAAATTACTTCAACCCTTTTCTCTGTCAGCAGATGCATGAAAGAGTAAAGGGCTCTGGTTTTCTCTGCTGTGGATAATGAGTGAATTGTGAGCAGAAGTGAAAGGCAGCACCTGGCTGCTCCTGAGAAGAGGGACAACGCTAAGCAAGATCATAGAGATAGTTTTGTTATGTACTGATGGGAGTGAAGGCTCGATCCCCTCTTCTGTGTCAGATTACTGTGGAAACAGAAAATTTGTATCCATGAATAGGGTCACGGTCTGAGCTCATGTCCAGGAAAGTAAAACAGTGATCAGGAAGAGTGTTGATGTTTACTGCTATGGAATTACAGCCAACCACCTAAAAGGGATTTCAGTCAAAAATGGGCTAAAGTGAAGTGGAAAAAGTATAACATATCCTTATGTTAGTCTTTGTCTCTAGTCTGGTTTTGTGTTGAATGAACTTTGTTTTTAAAAATATATTTTGAAATGTGATTAGTGGTGAATTGTCAGTGAAATTTATTGTACTGTTAAAATCCTATTGGGTCTTTGTTTATGAAATGTATTTTCCTGCATTTGAGGTTTAGGGAGGCTTGATAATGAGGCTGTGAAGATTCATGGCCCCTTTTCTGCAGCTTAATTTAGGCTCTATATCAAATATGTAAAAGAACATTATATCTTCCTGCAGCCTGTGTGTGTGATACATTTTGTATTATTTCCCTGCCAATGTTGTTTCTTTTACAAATGCAGAGATGGAAAATGGTGACAAACTGACAAGCTTCGCTTTCTGTTATTTTCTGGGCTAAGAAGAGTAAATCTGAAAGCTGCTGTGGTTGTAAGTTTTATTAAGGTGAGACATGTGCCCATGGTCACATGTTCACCAAAGATTGCATTATTCTTGACTTAAGGCGTTAGTGGACAGCCAGCAGTGCAGTTTGTGAGGACGTGTTCCAGAGGCCCACTGTCTCTGCTGCCAGCTGAGACCTTCCCCTTCCAGGGTAGGACACCTGAAGATAAACGTGCCAGTTGGAAAGCGACATGGTGCCCCCAGCCATATGGCAGTGACCTGGCAGTGAGCTTTATTTAGCTGTAGAGGTGTAGCTGAGGGATACTCTTGTCCTTGACTGTAATGAGCTTGGGAGGATGGTGATTACAGTGGAAAGGTGTGACTTAGATTTCCACAGAGCTGGTCCGATCTCCTCCTTGTTCTGCTGATTCTCCATGCTGCCATCTGCCAGTGCAGAGAGGCTCGGGCGTGGTGGGATTGGTCTCCAGGTGATTTTGGTCTGTTGCTCCAACATAGCATATCTCTTCCAGGGAGGTGTTACTGTACCTGGTTTAGAGAACCACCATGTATTTATCTGTTCCATAATTTAGGAGGGTCTTTAATTCATGTTTTCCTTGTACAGAGGATTATTTTCCTCTCAATGCTCAAATCCTGCCCAAGATCCTGGTTCATTGAGAGTGGTACATGGGTGTCTCTGGACACAATGGCTCCCTATTCTTCAAATACCCTTTTTACTAACTTCGTCAAATGACTGTCGCTGGCCATAAGCAGGAGAAAGATTTCTGAGGGATAGGTATATAGGAAGAGTAGGGCAAGATGTTTCTGTTTGTTACAGGTGCATCCTTAAGTACAAGAGAAGGGTGTTGCTTCCTGCACGTCGGTGTAATTGAAATTAGAACCCTGCCCCAGCAGTCTGTAAAGAAACTGATAAAGATCAATTTTGTTACCTCACAGAAAACTGAAATATCACAAATTGACCTCCTCTTGCTTACACAATAGAAACTCTGAGTAATCCCACTGAAGGCTGGGGAGTGACATATGTAAAATTCTTGTTCTCTGATCAAGCCCCAGAGTCTTTGCAAGTGAAAGCTTTCATTTGCTGGCATCTTTCGGATTGATAGGAGCGGTTAGGGAATGAAACCATCAGCTCCATCTCTAAGATCTCCAGAAGCAGCACGTCCCTGGTTTGATTTGTTCAGAGTTGTGTCTTTCAGTCTTACCTCTGCTATGTTTGAGATGCTGTTTAGCCAGAAAAAACCCAAATCTTTAGGGCCAAGCTTTCCTTTCAGCTGTGTCCTGGGATGTCAAGAGAACAAAGCTCTGTTAATTGTTCCTCATTCAGGATGCGTAGCATGGCATTATAATACTCAAACAATATTCATTAGGCAAAACAATTGCAATAATTATCTTATAAAAAGTCAGGCAGGGTAATTTCTTTTAAAATGAGGATAATCTCCAGAGGAGCTTCTGCTGCAGTTTTGTTTTTGTTTGTTTATTTTTGGCTGAATGATTTTAAATAGAAATTACTGAGGTGTCAATGACCTCTGGGTTCAATTGAATTAAGACATTTAAATGAAGTTTAAGCAATATTGGTATTTGCTGGGAGGTAGAAAATGGTGTATAGGAAACATACTGCAAATTTTGTTTTAAAGCAATGGCCAAAAATCAGGTAGTAGAGTGGTTTTAAGCATTTCAGTAAGGCCCATAAAATTTGGAAAATGAGATCTTAGCCATCCTCAGGTTGTTCTGGTTTTTGATGCTTTGAAACATTACTGGGAGTTTTTTGTTCATCTGTGGGGACTCATACAGGGCATGAAAAACAGCAGTAGTATTCCTCCTCCTTAATTTCTTTTGCTTCTCACTTCTAATGTCATTCCCAAGTATTAGCAAAATCCTGTACCTGGGTCTTATTATACATGATCAGCACAGAAGAAGGACATGCCAGTAGCTAAGTATTTCAAAAAATCAAACAGTCATTTTTACTGGACACCATGATAATTACCCTTCAAAAATCAAGAGCATTTCTAGCAAGTCAAGGTTCTCCTTCTTTGGATTCAGTACAGTAGTTTCCAGAAGACACCAATAGTACTGAGATTAATTTAATACTAGGATGCAGCTGCATTGATCTTTCTGATGTCATTGCCTTAAATTATTACAGGATACAACTGAAAACCAGATCTGGAATATACATAAATAAGAGCATGATCCAGGAGTGTTTCTCCTCATTCTAATAATGACTTAGTAGAATCTTTCCTTTGAGAAATCAAACTTTGTTTCAGTTTTCAAAAGGTGGAATTTTTTTTTTTTTTAATTTTAAATGTGAAGGGGGTGGGTTGTAGCAAGAAGATTGATCACTGACAGAGAAGGCTAGGAGCTGATCTGATCATATACTCTCTTATTCAAATTCATGAATAATTTTCACTTGCACGAATTGCCCATTGGAGTCCATAGCACTTCTTATGTGAGACAGGATCACTCATGCAAATAAAGGTTTACAGGATGAGGCTCTAGGTTGCGTTATTACAGGGTCATTTCCTGATACAGTCTTGCCTTTTTTACTTCTTACTCACTAATTTTAGGGGTTCTATTCTTCTGGCAGAAGAGGTTGTTGCATCATTAGTAATGGAGCTTATTCTTTTTAATATTTGAATTATATCTGAAAAAGCTTGAAGGTGTATTCATTTCTTTAGGAGCATTAATATTAGAAGATGCTGTAGTCTTTGAGTTATACTATGTATAATTTTAAAATAATTTTGGCATTTTTCCCCTCTGGCAACAGAAGCCTTTAACCTTACAGGACTCTGATTTACAGTGACACCACAGTCTTTTCAAAGGCAACATTATTATGTGACTGATACTGAAATGGTCCAGTCAAAAATAAGCAGATAGTAATTAAGGAACAAAATTATTACAATAGGGCAGACCTGACTGGGAGACCAAGGGCCACATTCTGCTTGCTTTACTTGAACAAGTAGTCCCATTGCATCTCATTCAGATGTGCAGCAGTAGCATAAAACCAGGAAAAAGCTCCCATGAAGTCACCATTGTAACCAAGGCTGGAATCTGAGACAGAATTATGCATGTGTATGTAGAGGGAGGAAGAGATTGTACGAAATATTCATTTAATTTGAATATATATAGGAAGTGAATGAAAGTGTTGGGCCAAATCCTGCTCTCATTTACATTAATGCAGCCCCATAACGTCTGTTGAGGGTAGAATTTGATCTGACATTAGCACAAACTAACTTTTACATTTGCCAGATTCTTATTTGCTCACAGCGTGTGGCCAGCCAGAAATATAAATAAATCAAATCTGTTTCTAGGAAGATTCCAGCAACCCTTTGAAACTTTCCTTCTTTGCATTACAAGAAAAGAAGGGGTAGGAAAACGGGGAGAGGATGGAGGGTTACATAAATGAGAGCAGGTGCGGTCGTGCAGAAGTAACTATTCAGCATATGTAAGTGCAGTTGGAAAATCATTGTCTTGCAGAGAATACTTGAAATTGGTCCCTAATGGCCTTGGTTTTTGTCATATGGTCTTGATTATCAGGCTAAAATTGCATTGCCGATGCCTTTAGTGTGAACGAGATGGATGAATAATTATTACGTGCGCTGAATACCTCTCTGCGAGGAGGAACCAGGACATCCCCTGGTCACCACAGCTACCATTTCACCTTGCTGTCAAGAAAACTGCAAGTGGCCAATTCATCATTTCCTTATTGTTCTTAAAATATATGTTTATAGTAATAAGTGCTCATACCTGCACTAAGAATGGGCAATGCAAAACCTCAGCGTTGCAAGGAATAACTGCGAGATCGGTTATTTTTGGGGCCTGGGCTGTGCAAGCCCTGAATGCCTTATCCCGTTTATAAAGACCTTGCTTTGTCTTTGTATTCATGCAGATCTCTGTGACTATATTAAGGAGCAAAATGATTTTCTAGTAAATAAAACAAGCACGTACGAGATATCCCAAATTAGTTTTGGCGTCTGTTCAGAAATTAGTTGCCATCTTTCTCTTTTTTAGCTGTTAAAAAGGGGGCTCTTGTGCTGCCTTACTTCCCTCTGCCTCCATTACTGGTTGCCACCACAATAACAAGTAGTCATAATGAGGTTAACAGCAATCTTATTGCTAGCACTGAGACCCTGTGGTATTGAAAAGATCATCCACCCCCCACTGGCCCCTCCACGGGAAGGAAGATGTGATGATGGTGAGGTTCAGAACGACTCTGAGATCCATGAGCATGGCCACACTGCTTCTTCATCACCTGGATATTTACATTAAGTCATGGCTGGGTGTGACTGCTGCTCGCTCTCTCTGCAATCCTTTGCAGTACTGGCAATTAGCAATGGGATCCACCAGCTCCTAAATGATGCAGGTTGAGCCACAAATAGAGCACAACAGCCTGTGTTTCCTCTTGGCATCTGATCAGAAGGACTGCATGTGTGCAGGGTATGAGTGTTTCAGGACAAGATTTCCAGTGTCTGCAGGTTTGTCTAATTAATTGTGTGTAGCCATTTGCCATTAAAACCCTAATGAAGTGCCTAAAAACAGTTTTAATTAAATAATCAGACAATCACCCCAACTATTCAAATTTACTGATTATCTCCCCAGTTGTTTCAGCAGTGACTGCCTATTATGGACCTAAAAAAATATGTGTAGCTTACATTTGAAGAAAAGAAAGAAAAAGGTAATAAAAAAATCATATTTAAGAGAATGGGTTTTAACCATGGTTTACTATCTTCTATCAAATTCTCCAAATACTCTTCTTGCATGACTAAATTAATCGTTGTGAAACATTTCCCTTGAACTTACATGTTCTTTTATACCTGTATTACAGATGTCTGTACTCAAGTGTGCTGCATCCTTGCACTCACAACAAAATGTGTAGTTAAGTCAGGTTAAATATGATCCAATGATCTGGATGATGACTGATCAAATTAACATCTGAATTAAACCTGAAGACTGAAATAAAGCACAAGCTGCTAGTCTCAATTTTCAGTTTTCTCTCATTAGCTATCCCAGGTTGTCTGGCCCAAGGTAAGGTGGATTTTTTGTTCCCCAGAGTACCAAAAATACCTAAGGAAAAGCCAAGTGACATGCCTAAAGTAAGTGCTAGAACAGGACTGAGGATTAGGACTTCAGGCAAGCTGCTGTGTAACCCATCAGCACTTGCAGCTAACTTTGGGTAGCAGCCTGCTCCCCTTGTCTTTCTAAACCCAATATGACAGGCATTGCTCAAGCGGAACTGAACCACTGACTAACCAAATCACCTGAAGGAAGATCTGATGGTGAAAACCAGATGTTCTGATTGTTTTGGAGATGTAATCTATCCACTTAGGTAGGATTCAAGTGGTCTGAATCTCCTCCATAGCACCTCATTGATTTCTGTTGATACTGATTTGTATTGGAGCAGCCTCTGGCTTTTTTGAAGTACCATTTTAAAAGGCTTAATCTGTTCAGATAGTGGACATCAGGCTTAATCTGGGACTGTGATGGAGTTTTTTTTAAGATTAGAGGTTTTGGCTCTCACCAAGGTCTCGGACTCCTTCTGTATCATGCAGTGTTGCAAAAAGTCATGTATTTCATAATGTTCTCCCCTGCAATCACTGAGCTGCTGCAGGGTGTTGCCAGAGGTCACAGCTATGAGGGTGTCAGGAGCTCCTGGCTGTCCACATGCATGGCTTCCTGAACACGCTGTGGTAAATTCAAGCTGTGCCTCTTGGTAAAAATTACTGGAGTCATCTTGCTATGAATTCCAACCATAGACATCAGGGATATTATTATGTAAAGGGATGCTATTGATATTAAAAAAAAAAAAAAAGACATAACAAACAACATAAAAAACCTAGATGCTAAAATTTGGTAGTTTATCATGTCTCAGGGTTTTCTTTTAAC
The DNA here is from genome assembly GCA_013397815.1 of Aleadryas rufinucha. Classification (NCBI taxonomy): domain Eukaryota; kingdom Metazoa; phylum Chordata; class Aves; order Passeriformes; genus Aleadryas; species Aleadryas rufinucha. Next base: position 72,252 of record VZTH01012278.1, read on the forward strand.
TTTCTTCTCTAATTGAAAAAGCTAAATTGATTGAAGCATTCGAGCCCTGATTTAGCTTTTAAAAAAAGAAGCAGAAGCTAAAAATGGCTCAGTGAAGCAACTGAAATGCTATCACAAGCTCTTGAGATCGATAAGCTAGGGGAAAAAAAGGAAGAAGAAAAGTTTTTGAGTGACAGTGTAAAAATGGGAAATTTAAATATATCTATATAGTTGCATTTTGCTCCATTGTGGATTGCATAAAATACACTTTGGCAGTGTGTTTTCATGCAATCTGGAAGGTGATCTGTTAGTAACACGGAATTTGTGTTTATATTCCAAATTGTAAACTACATTTATAGCAATATTTCTATATTAAGGTATTAATGCCAGAAGTGCTACCTAAGCTTAACTTTACCAATATAACTCAAAATGTAGTTTATAGCACTATAAATAGTAACATTGATATTGACACTTACAGCAGCATCTAACTCCCTGGAAAGCTGTTTCTGACGCTAAATGAAAATGCAGGGAGCTGACAGTGTATTTATACATACCAGGGAGTACAAATAGTACTTCATAGTTCTCATTGTTGAAATTCCCTTGTGCTAAAGGGTATTTAAATATTTAGTGGCATTGCCAAATATTCCAATTTAAAAAACAATGTTTGCATGTATATTAGATACATGTTATTACTATTTATAATAATGCTAACCTCATGAATAAAAATACTAAACAACAGGCATAATGGCTGTTACCTGTTGTTGGAGACTGATCATTCATGATGGTCTTTCACTTTGTTCCTTGCCTGGTTTTTTGGAGTCTTCTGGGTTTTCACTAGAGGTCTTCTCACATCTCTGAAACATCTGGAAATTACAACCATAGCTGTTGACTTCCCCAAACCCTCCTATAACTGAAGGGTCTGTGATAGGGAGCCACTTAATGTCTTTACCTCTCCTCCTGAGCCACACGCAGCAAGCTGCTGCATGCAGAACTTTACCTTGTTTGAAGAAAGAAGGAGCAAGGGGGGGTCATCAATTCACCAAACCCTGATTTTGACTATTCTGAAAGTAATAAAAAGTTTATCCATTTTTCCCCATACTTTTAATTTATAATAACATCCGAAAGGTTAGATCATTTAAGAAGTTTGTAATTGACTGTCATCTCATTTTAGGCATTAGCTCAAAGTTCTCACTCAGGACCTCGGAAACACAAATCCAATTCCTTTTTCTTTCTCGGAGGTCTTGAGCTCTGTTCTCAAGAGAAGACCCTAGGCACTGTGTGTCTGAAAAGGAAAATTTCTGAAGATTGCATGTAACAATCTATCCAACATGCAACTTCTAAAAAAAGTATCTGCTGAAATGCAAAATTAATTATTCTCTGTCTTTTGCGCTGACATTTTTACTTGCAGTTTGTGGCATAAAAGGGTTTATGTAATTTTTGGCTACATTACACATGCTGAGTATGACAAGGATGATGTTTTGTGGTTTAGAGTTCTAGGTTTTAGTCTCAGCACTCCTAGAGAATCACTGCTCAAGTATGGACAAGTTTATTTACTGTCTTGTTTTCCTCATTTCTAAATTAGCTATGATTGTTTCCTGTGATGATGCCTTACATAAGCATTATGTATTTTGGATTACTGTGGGCCTCATGAGAGGTGCTTCAAAGTATAAACTACTTTATCTAAGGTGGATATGTTTATTGTGTGTGCATGATGCGAATGTGTACTTATGCATATGTTTTGTATTAGAAGCATTATATGCAGTATAAGTTTATCTAGGTTTATGATGTATGTATACTAAAGAACACCAAATGAAATTCCTTTACTCAGATGATAAGTACCATGCCATATTATTCCCTTTAAAAAGGGTATTCTGTCCACTTTAACAGAAGTTTAAGCTACTCACTTACGTGAGCCAAGTTATACCCTCATAGAATATTTGGTACTTGTGTCAAACTGACTTCAGGATTTTCCTATTTGAGTTTTGGTCCCTGGCATATTTATTCGCTGGAGATGAGTAAGCATTGAAGGATGTGAATGTCCCATGTCGACCTGAGAGGCATAGATCTCCCTGAGATTAAGACATGTGAGAGGATCCACTCTCTGCAGTACTCCTTAAGTTCCTGCACTTGACTTTTAAGGTCTTCTGCTCCGGTCAGAGCATGTTTGTAGCTGGTGAACCACAGAGATGATTCAGAGGGGATGCTGTATGTCAGTTAGGATAGTGAAGGTGAACGTAAGCGAACCAGCACAAAGATCTGGAAATACCTATGAAGTCAGGGCTGGTTGTTTTTTTTTTTTGATGCTGTGGTTGTGCCCGAGTCCCCAGAATCTCACTGAGCCCTAACTAGTTCACTGGCTCATTTTAAAGGAGTGGTAAATAACTCTTCATTTTCATTAATCGTGATTCCTCATAATACATCTACTTAGATTGGCAGCTGCTATTGTAAAGAGAGGTTAGAGCAAATGTTCCCTTTTTCAGTCCAGGTGAAAATGCCAGTGCAGAGCTCAGTTTCATAACTTTTCATATATTCTAGTTGTTGATATCTGGGGTTCTAATTCAGATTTTTATATTCTGAAATTACATTCTCACTTTGGCCCACCGGAGCCCATGTTTGGTGTCTCTTTTCTGATGTGAGTTGTGGGCTTCTCAAGCTTTTCCCTGAGAAGGTGACTATGGGGTGGAAGATTTTTGTCTATTGTGGACACCAATATGCCTTGCTGGAAGAGTATATTACAATAAATGGGAAGAGGGTTTGCAGTTTTGTAGCTCTATACCTTTATCTGCTCAGGAAATAATAGGTTAGTGTATTAAACCACACTCTGAGAATGCACCCTGATTTTAGAGTATTGCACTTCTGCCTTGCATTTCATTTAAAATACCTTTTAAACCATTCATACAGTATTTATGAAACATCCTAACAAATACTTTCACAATAAGAACTTTTGGAAAAGTTAGGAATATGCTGTTCAGAATATATATCTTGGGTTTCGTTTTTTAATTTTTTTTCCCCTCTTTTGTTCTGTATTCCTCCATTTAATTAGGTGTCTCATCCTCCTTTCCCTCAGAATCCTTGGCTTTTATTGTGTCGCAATTTTTGATTTACTGGACAATTTGAACTGTAGTTTTCTTTACAGTTAAAAAAGCACCCCCATATGTTCAGATTTGTGACTGTGATTAATGTATGGAAGATAAGAAGGGGATATAAAACTGAGAAAGCAAGAGAAAAGGACCGGTACCTGTATATATGGCAACTGTGTCAGAGCTCTGTTATTTATTCATCTGAATGATGGATAAATGGCAAAACTCCCATTGATTTCAGTGGGAGCAGAAGTTAACTCGAAATGAGCAGCTTTCCTACACGTCTAATGTTCTGAGGACTCAGGTGCTAATTTGTGAAGAAAGATCAACACAGATGGGAAGAGTTATGGCGTGTGGAAGAATAGCTGGTTGAAATGCAGATCCACACAGTAAGGGCCTAATCTGCTTGATGCCACATACCGACTTCAATAAAAGTCAGGGCTCTTGCAGGAATCCAAGCTAAATGCTAGCAAAAAATCTAGACAGAGGCTAGAGAAAGCCCCTCACTGGTGTGAAATTGTGTGCACATACAACCTTCCACATACAGGTTTGTACATATGTTTCCTTAGAATAAAATGTTAATAAAGGGAAAATGGCATCCAGGAAGACAAAGCATCCAAGGCAACCCATCTGCACTCTTGTCATATGATAGACTTGGACAAACCTAAAGCTGCCAATACAACTGCTCAAGAAGTATGCCAAGGGAGCAGATGCTACCTCTGCAAGGATATTTTCCAAAGTTTGGCATTCAGGATCTTGCAGTTGCCATCCAGAGAGGAAGAAGGTGAGGAAGAGAAGTGGAATGATGTTGCCTTGGCACCTCCTGGTGTCAGCTTTCTCATTCACTTGAGTGATGTCTTTGCAGTTCTTTCTTGTGTCTTCTGCCTAAGAAAGGCATCTGATGTGGAAGTTAAAAAGGAAACCAGCTATGTATGAAAGCAGAACACTGTGGAACTTGATACTACCCTTAAAATATTTATTCAAAGGCAAATTCGTGAATGTATTTAGATTTATGATGCATAATCATGTTTGGGTTAGCAAAAGGCCCACAGAGGTACTGAATATATCTGTAAGATCAGAAGCCAGTGGGGATTTTGTGAACTCAAGTGGTTGGAATAGAAGATTGTTATGGTTTTTTAGAGAGCAGCCTGAGAGTAATGCCTTTGGAGAAGAGCAGGTCCTGCAGCACCTTTGTTCTCTCAGAAGGCTGGGGCATCCCTTCAGGGCACCGCGTGGGTGCTGGGTGAGCCAGTGTTGGTGCAGTTGGTTCCATGAATGTCTGAGGAACAAGGAACTGCTTTTGTGTAGACTCTTGCCCACCAGCAAGACCAGGCCATTCACAATGAGCCATTGCAGCATGTGCTGAGGCTGCTGTGGAACACAGTGTAGGAAATGGGGAGAAGCAGGGGCTGCTGTGGTACCACTGCTAGCACCTGGCAGCATAAGCTGGGCTTAGTGCTCTGCCCTGTGGTCAGCACCACCCACTACCAATTATAGATATTTTCTTTAAAAAAAAATCCTCTATAGAATTGCTTAAATATTTCTCATTGTTTTCATTCCCTCTCATTACTAATTGTAAAAGGGTAACATGACAGCCAGCAATCCTGTATTCAAGCGCTCAGCCTCTTTGGTGCATTGCTTGCAGCCCAGAAAGACAACTGCATCCTGGGCTGCATCCAAACCAGTGTGGCCAGCACGGTGAGGGAGGGGATTATGCCCCACCTGCAGTACTGCATCCAGCTCTGGGGTCCTCAGCATAGCAAAGACATGGACCTGCTGTACTGAGTCCAGAGAAGAGCCACAAAAATGATCAGGGGTCTGGAACACCTCTCCTATGAGGAAAGGATGAGAGAGTTGGGGTTGCTCAGCCTGAGGACATCTGAGAGCACCTTCCAGTGTCTAAAGGGGGCCTTTAATAAAGATAGAGACAAACCTTTTAGCGGGGCGTGATGTGATAGGACAAGGAGTAATGGCTTTAAACTAAAAGAGGGTCTGTTTAGATGAGATGCAAAGAATACATTTTTTGCAATGCAGGTGGTAAAACACTGGAACAAGTTGCCCAGAGAGGTGGTAGATGCCCCATCCCTGAAAACATTCAAGGTCAGATTGGATGGGGCTGTGAGCAACTTGATCTGGTTGAAGATGTCCCTGCTCATTGCAGAGGGGTTGGAGTAGATGACTTTTAAATGTCCCTTCCAACCCAAACTAATCTATGAGTCTATGATTCACAATCCATGTTGTGCTGACATTAGGCCATAACTGTGAAAAGGTCCCTCTCTGAGCTGATCTGAGGAAACACAAACATATCTGGCCAGTAATGGTCCCTGCTTCCAAAGGTTTATAGTTTCTTTCAGGCTGATAAATAATGTTCCAGTGATTTCTTTAACATGAGAAAATACTCCTTGAGGCCATATTCACAGTTCTTATCAAACTTGGCTTTTGGACTAAGCGCACTTTTAATCAAGCCTTGCCAGCAGAGGAACTAGTAAGTGATGACCTTTGTTTTGTTTTGGGGTTGGAGCAGGGGGAGAAGGAGGCAGCCTAAAACCCGATTCCCGAGGCTCATCCCTGCCGAGCCGTGACTGGCCTGCACTCTCCCCGTGCTGGGGGGAGTGCCAGAACCTTGGCTCCAGCCCCTCCAAGGAAGAGAGGGGCAAGTAAGGGAGCCTCGGTCAAGGCTCCCAGCTGCTGGTGACCACCTGAGGCCGAGGGAAAGGAGCCCCAGTGCCAGGAGGAGGCTGCGCCTCTCCGCCCCGCTGCGATCACGCGCAAGAGAGCTCCGTGTTTTCGTAAAGTGGCATTTGCCCTTTCCAGCTGCTGGACGCCACAAAAGGTCACCCAAAATGATCTAAATGCATCGTTTCCCTGGTGTGAAGGATGAAGCAGGGAACCTTTGAATGAAGGCAGTGCTTTTTTTTTTTTTTTTTTTGTCCTGCAAGCGTTCCCTTTGCTGTTACAGTTCCTGCAGTCAAGTGCTGTCACTGTGGTTGGAGTCAGCCTCCGCTCGCTTTCTGTCCGTGCTGCAGCCTCCGGCATGGGCAGACTCTTGCTCGTGGCCCTGGTGTGACTCTCAGGTGTGAACTCTATGTCTGACCAGGTGCAGACCCAGGGACTGAGACCTTGGTCTCATCGGCTCTACGTGTCCTTGGAGCATTGCAGAAACCCCAACCAACATCTGCCAAGAAGGAGGTTTTATACTGGTTTTGGCAGGGCTTGTTTGACTGGGGGTTAGCAGTGTCCTGAGCAGAAAACCACAGGAACCAAATCTCATTTGCTAGGATTGAAATACAGCAGCCAAGGCAGATCATCCTGTCTCACTGTTTTTATGTGTCCCTGAGTCTAAAGTCATTTTTAAAATGTGAGTGATGCAATTTCTTTCATCTTTCATTTAATATGCTGCTTGGTAAACAGTGTTTTAGATTAGTATATTTGTAATTTAAATGAAGACAATACATCAAGTCAAGTCAGAAAAGAAGGAAGAAGTTTAAGCAATGATTGATGCCTCTTTCAGTGTTATGCCCTCTTGAAAAAGAAAAAAGAAAGCATACGGAGAGGGGAGAGGTGAGATTATTGAGGATCTAGTGGGGTAAGGGAGAAAGAGAGAAACTATTGTTCATGGGCAGAAATACACTATTTTTAAAAGCACAGTCAGCTCTGATAGCTGAATCTGTTTTCTTCAAGCGCACTAATAAATTCTGCCTAATTCATTTTTTATTCTCTCTTGGGGTCTGCTTGCAGATTTGCCTCAACAAAGGAAGCATCATGTTACTTCTTTTAAATAATTGATGGCTCTTGGTCCAAGCCAGCTTGAAGGAAATTCAAAAATAGGTACTGATTGAGTAAATACCCTGCCTCCCCCTCTGCTCCCCCCGCCCCCATCCCTTATTTATTTTTGCAGCCTGGGTGACTGGCAGTTGCCGATGATGTCATTTGGGTACACCCAGCACTTAGCAGCTCTGATTTCATTTATGTATTTATTTATATTTAAGAAAAGGAGAAGCTGTTAATTGTAAACTGTCTGATGGAGCTAAGAGCCCTTAATAAATCATCAGCAACCTTGTGCCATAAAAACCAGGGATGGGCCTTAACTGGTTGAGGTTGGAATTGGCACCAAGAGAGGCACTGGGGAGACTTGTGTGTATTTCACTCCTCTTGGCTGTAGGATGTGCTCTTGTCAGGGCACCCCTGGGTCAGTGTTTTCCACCATGTTGGTTGTTTGCAGGCTTTGGCATGCCACCTCTGAGAGTAGTGTTGTTTCCAAGGAATAAGTAGTTTCCCTGGCCAACATGGATTTGCTGAAACTCTGTGATATCATCTACACCCTTTATAATTTACCTTTTAAATTATTCAAAAAACAGTGTGGTCTAAATTAACGATGAGAAAACCCAGCAATATTTTTCTCCTTTTTTTATCTAGGCTTCAAGATGCAGGATGTTCTTACAGCAAATATTGCTGCAGGAAGAACATTTTTGGTGTAAAATACTGCATAGGAGAAAACAGTGGTGAAGTTCACATCTAGTGAGTTTTGCAGTCATACTCTGATTTGCAGTCCACATGACTTCATGCCTCCCCAGTTTTGATAGCAGTGAGCTAAAGGACTGAACAAAAGTTTCTGGAAGGTGGCTTCTGTGTGAAATTGTTATCCCTCTTAGGGTTTTTTTGTAAGGTATGCCCATGTTTCATAATGTTAATTATGCAATGTTGAATAAGTGATGTTCAACTATAAAAGGGGCTGATAGGAAAAAAATAGGGATCTTTAATTTTTTTCCAAACAGGCAAGTCCTTCTACAGGTCACATCCTGATACAATATTTTTTAGTGCATGAAACCAGCACTCACCTAGTAATTAACATAAGGTCTTCTTGACCTTGCAGCGTTGCGTGGGCACGCATGCCATTCGGCTAAACTACTCTAGTGTCCAATACCTTGGAGAAATTGCCAAGTATTTCCTCTGATGCCGCGCTTGTCACCCACGCTCGCCTGGCGTTCCTCGCTGCCCGCTGACGGCGCTCCAGCCACGGAGCAGTTTGAGCGCCGACAGCCATAGCGGGATCAGGCAGGGCCTTTCCAGCTGGGAGAGCAGAGCACCATCAGGGGCATGTCCACATGAGTAGGTGCAGATGGACCGCAGCAGACTGGACGTGGTTTGGCTCTGGTGTGGAAGCCATGGCGTTGCTCAGTGCAATGCTGTCATCAGGCAAATACTCTTATTGTTTCTTATTAGTAGTGTTAGATCTAGAAGCTCCAGGACACAGATTGATCTGTCAGGAATATGCCATTTATTTTGCATATTTATTGTTTTCTTGTCCCTCCTGTAAAGTGAGTATCATCTTCAGTAAAGTAAGCATTGTAAAGTAAGCATGGCAGATGATGTGATTTACAAAGAAAGCTTTCTTTGAGAAATAGGGTGATGGAGACAGGCCCGTGTATTTCTCCTCTTCCCCGCCAGAAATGAACCTCTGGGGTGCATATTTAGGGAAGCCAGAGCATAAAAGAGGGCAACATGGAGATGGGAGATCGGTATTTCTGTGGCATTACAATTGAGGCCAAAAGAAGGCAATGCAAAAATGAAACTTGAAACAGTAATAATGAGGCATACAATTGGATATTTGGGTATCTACAAAGTGCCCTGTACTCTGAGTAGTTCCTCTGACCAGTGTGCTGCACAACGATGTGTAAGATCTTTTTCAAGTGATTGTGAGTGCTTATGCATTTTTATCCTGCAGTATTTGGAAACTTCTGTGTGGTGCAAAGTTTGCAAACAGGATTTAGAGATGTTCAAATTGTCTCTTTATCTGCCAAAAGAACAGGTTAAGAATTACTTTGGTGATGGGAAAAGCTTAAAACCAGCACACTAGCTCACTTTGGGTGTTAATACAGTCTTTAGCCATAGAGGGAAATCTAAGCCTTGCTGAAGGCACAGCATACCAAGGTATATCTAATAGTGTGTGCTTAACTCTGTTGCCTGTGAGCTTTTATTAAATGCAATGGCCAGGAAAATTGACCTCATGTTTTGTTTTTTTTTTTCTTTTTGGTTTGGATCTTGACTCACATCACCTACATGTGTAAAGCTGACAATTTACTGATTTATCAATGAAAAAAACACTTGGTTGGAAAAAAGAGGAAAAACTTGTGATAAAAACATTGAGCTTTGACATATCAGCTGCATCAGAGGATATGAGTGGGTTATTGGGTGTAATAGGGACCCTTCTATCTGTGAACATAATGCCATATAGCAAATACTATGAGACAAAGTAGTAGCCACTTTCTCTGATGGCTGGACTCTCTATTTCTCAACGCTACTGCAAGCATTCTGTTTAGGAAGGGAGACTAAAAGCCTCTCAAGGGTACATAGAAAATGCTGATCCTGAATGTATAAATGGACACATTTTAATCCTTAAGTTATTAATTATTTCTCATGATTAATTGTAATTATTTTATTACTACTCCAGACCCTTGGGTCAAATTGCACACTGAAGTCGGTAAGAAATTTGCTGAAGAATCTCTTGATTTGGTATGTTATCATTTTTATATTGAATATTGGACATTATCAGTTGCATTAAAGAGACCAACAGCTATCATGCCATCAAATTACAGGATATATTTGGGTTGCAGGCGTAACTCCATTTCTTTCAGTGTCATCAGATATAACTGTAAATTTAATGCACAAAGGGAAGGGGAAATAATCCCTTCACCCACGAAGACATAAATTAAATGTTACCCCACGCTAAAAAATGTAACCTTAAATGAACCTTACATTCAGGAAAATTCAGTGCATACTTTCAGTGTATATGCTCTGTTCAGAGGGATGGCAAGTACTTTCAGATTAGTCTGAATTATTGAGGATTTTCTAGTGGGAAAGCTGGGTACCCCCTCCCTCTGGCCAGCCCTACCTTCCCACTGCCTCTCTCCCCTCAACTAACCAGAAGAATCTCTTTTCTTCTGAACGTATATCTTGTAATATACATAAAAGCAGAGTTTGCTTTGATCCTGACAGCAAAACGTTTATTTTTAAACTGGAACTGGGCTGTTGTCCAGCAATGCTCTTTCCTTTGCATCATGCCCTGCGTTTCAGCTCCGCAGCCTGCCTGGGTGCAGCTGGACCTGCTGCAAGAGGGACCTGGCTTGATGGGTCCTGCTGAGCTCGCTCCCTCCCTCTCCCCCCATTCCTCCTTCTCCTCTGGTTTTGAAATTCAAATTGAATACAATTTTCAGCTCATTTGAGCCAGAATATACTCTTGCTGAGCTTCAGTGGCTCTTAAATTCAAACTCGAAGGAGAAAACAGATATCATCTGTCACCGAGGGTGGGAAAGGGTGTCCTCCCCACATTTTATTCATGGGAGACACGGTTTCACTGACTAATTCCAGTCTTTCTGACTAATCACTCACTGGCAAACTAATCAGCTAATCGATGTGACTGGTTTCTTGTAGTTTGGTCTCTTTTTACAGGGTTTTTTGGTTTGTTTGTTTGTTTGTTTGTTTTTTTAATTTCTCCAGCCTATTTAGTATTTATATTTAAAGTCCTAGAAGTGCCCTAGCTGGAACGCCTGTGTCCGCATTTGAGTGTGCCTGCTCGCTTCTGGTCTCATTGTCCCCATCACAGGCTATTCCCTTTAAAGAACTACAGATGAAAATGCCCCAAATTGGACAGTTGGCAGAGAAGAGGTGAGGGATGAGAGATTTTTCAAAAGAAGCTTAAAAAATAGAAAGGAGCAAAGGGAGAAGAAGTGTTAAATCATTAGGTGTTGTTATGTCAGCAGGTGTAGGACCACGTACATCTACAGGGTACATACCATAGCTACTTATTCTATAAAATCTGTGTCATATTAACACACGTGGCAATATCTTGTGAGTCATCTGGTGGGAGTCCTGCTTAAAAGTAGAGAAGAAATACAACTCACTGGTTTTTTTCCTTACTGCTTTGTTTTTTTCTTCTAGTATTATTTTTGAAATAGAAAAGACTCTTGCAAAGAGGTCCAGCTCCTGCTTTTATTGTACTCCTTTACAAACTTCTTTTTCGATTGGTGAAAATAGCATTGGTTTGGAGAGTGGCAACTACCTTCAAAAGGAACTGTTGCAAGAAACAGCAATTTGGTCGGTGTAAGGGCAAAACTAAAGTACAATCTGTGCTAGCAGAGAAAATAGGTTGCTTAATCTAACAGCATGATAGCATTTTAATGCTGCTCTGAGCAACATCAGCTTGTCACTGGCAAAAATCCACAACCTGAATTTTTGTTGTAACAAAATCTACATGCCATAAAGGACGTCATAAATAGACGGGACATCTGCAAATGGTGAGAACATATTAAAGTCAGACTGGAAAGAATATCAAACACCATGCTGGTCTCTTAATTGTTTTATATGTTCTAAAGCTTTGATATATTACTAAACCTGGCTTAAGTTTGGAAACTGCTGTTCTGGAGCTTTCTTGGTGCCTGTTCCTTGTTCCTCATGCTGGGCAAGGGCTGGCGTACAGTCAGGGCCCAATCCTGCAAACAGTTTTGTGTTTGGTATGCTAACATCACCCAAACTGAAATGATACTCTGAGGTAATATTCAGTTATCCCTCTGGTCACCTTATGTACTTCAGTTTAGTTTGTGGTAATCCCTAAAAAAAAAAAAATTGCTGTGGGCTGAACCAAAGCAGAGATTGTGCCAGTGCAGTCAGCTGGCTGGTTCATGACAGATGCCTTGCACAGAAGCCAGTGTCCTGTTATGTCAGAACTTGGGTATTTCATATTGGAGAGTCACTGGCAAAAAGCAGGGCTGAGGAGAGAAGGCACTGTTGGTGTGTGATCAGAGTAGCCCAAGCTCGCCTTTGGGACTGGGCCCCTTCACTACATGGGCAGTGTTGAGAGACCTGGATCTGGATCACAGTGGAGTGAGTTTAGAGACGTGATAGGCACACGGCTGCCAGGGTAGTAGGAATTGATTTCCAGTGGTCTTTGTGGTCATAAATGTTAGCCCTGATGCATTTACAGTTACTGAAGCAGGGGATTTTGGAATCTTTTTTTAATTAGGCAATTAAATTCAGGTTAAGCCCTGTTTCAGGCACCTCAGTGCCTCTCTGAATCTTTCTCTTTGTCTCCAGTGGCTCTGTTAGACATTGACACTGACCTGCAAAGCTGGTACTACAAGTCTTTATAAAGAAATCTGATATTCCTATGGAAGTTATGATGATGTATGTAAATCAGCTGCCATATCCACACTGTCACCTCTTCAGCTGAAAAAGAAGGGCAAATCATTTCGTTGGTAGCTGCTGAAACCGTCAGCTGCACTGTCATTAATACTCTCCCCTCTTTCCTGGAAACTCAATATGTCAGCTACCTGATGTACCCTTCCTCTTCCAAGAATACATCTCTCCATTCCTTCAAATTCTTCTTGAGCTGGGACCTCCCATCTGCCAGTTTATTGTTCTTCTCGTGGCCCATTAGTTTTTCCTCTCATTCTTTTTTCATAGCCTCATGTGTTTTATATAGAATTTTATCATGTGCTAATAACCAGAATATCTGAGCTCTATCCAGGAGTGTAAAAAGTGATGTGTCCAACTGCTGTGATGCCATTTTTTTTTACCCCTCCTCTTTGTTGTCGGGAAAAGAGTGTGGAGTAAGGCATTAGGTTTTGAATTTTTGTACTGCTGTATTATATACACCTACACCATCATGACCCCAGTCACTCTCTGCCTTTAAAGCATCCCCTGAACCACCCTGTTCGGACTTCAGTGCTGGATCTGTTCCTCAGGAATATGCCCAGAATTCTTTTGCTGCTCCCTGAGAAAAGAGTGTCCATGTAGTGTCAATTCTCTGAAGCAGGTGTTTCCGGACCCTCTCCGTAGATGCCATTGCCGAACTTCTTGTTCTACACCCTGTACTCCATCTTGCTTCTTAACCCTGATGGTCCCAGAGACCTTCCATGATCAATCCCCTCATCTGTAATTGATCCTTCAGGGGCCACATGGCGGCTGAAACATTTGCACACAAACTTCATAATGGGACTTGTATAATAAAAAGTATTTTGCTTTACAGAAATACAAGAGCCATAGTAATCCAGGTGGTATAAGAAGTGCCTGCCTCCTTGCTTAGGTGGCTCTCCTGGATCTCACCCCTCCCTGGTCCACCTTCTAGCCCACAGCCATCTCTCTTGGTTTGTGCTTGGGCCTTATATGAAGCTTTCCATTCCAGAAAGAAGCAAAACTCTGACTGTTGTCAATAGACATTGGCATTAATGGGATTTTTACTTAAGTCTCTGCAACTCACCTTTTTGTTGTAGCAGATATTCCCATACAACTGCTTAAAAGTAGCAGTTGCACCTGTATGTTTTCCACGTGAGTAAACACTTGTGCACCTCAGGAATCCTATTAGAGATTTCCACATAAGAAATGACTGGATTGCAAGTCACAAAACTAAAATTGTTGTCCCATCCTATAAAACACCTGTTGGTGTGTTTGTGTGGGTTATGCATATATAGGTGTGTACCCACAGAAGAGTTATGTTTGATGATATTTCCTCAATAGCAGATTACTTGCTGCTGTTCAGAGGTCATTGGGTGACTTGTAAGTCCTGCTTGATTATAATATGCTCAGGGGAGATCACAGTTTCAAATGAACAAATAAGTGCTAACCAAACCATAGCTGTTTGTGGTATTGAACCTATAATCAGGTTTTTGCATTTTAATTTTGTATCTACTTTTAAGAACATGTATATTAATCCTTCTGATTGGTTCTTTATCATTCTCTACACTTTTTAAAAAAATTCTTTTCTTTATAGTGCTTTGAGAAATTTAGTAGTGTAGGATCAGAACACTTCTCTTTGAAATTATCTTTAAAACTGCTATTGACTCTAACAGGATTAGTGGTCATGTTAGGGAGCCTGAGAAAGTGGTCTCACAGCTCACACAGCTTCTGATTCCTAAATAACAAACGCCGTCGAGTCAACTATTTCCGAGTCACGTTTTGTTCCGTCCTGGCACAAGCCAGACTGGGACAACAAATTGTATCACCAAAGAGGCATGACATGAGCCATGCGTGTATTTTCACCAGCCTTTGTATTGCCATGGCAACAACAGTTTTAATTATGGAGAGCCAAAACAGTAAGTTGTATATCAGATGGGGCTCAGTTTTCCCTGTGGACAGAGCTCTGATTAGCCGCTGGAGAAAAGCTTTGTATCTCAGTTTTCCTTCCAGTCTGGATTTTATTCTCTGCTTTAGCAGCCGGCTTGTTGTGTTCTGCGTGTGAACTTGGAGGGGCTGCAGCCAGCTGGAGGACAGTGGCATGGAGGGAGATGAAGTGACCCTCCTGTCTCAGGGGCAGCCTGGCACTGTGCTGGTTTGGGCGTTTAGGCGTGGTTCTCTCACTAAAGGACTGCTCTCGGCTTCCCTCTAAACCACTGGAGATCTGCAGATTTGGAAAGGGCTGGTGTGAAGTGATGTCTAATAATCGGCCTTGACAATGTTCAAGATTGTGCTTAGGGGGACAAACAAGGAGCTCCACTTCAGCAGTGCACATGAAAATTTGCAGAGCAGATCCACATCTACATCCAGCTGTGGGAAATAAATATGTCTTCATGGTAGGATTCAGGTCAGGAGTGGGTTTTTTCACAGTGGCAAGGGTGTTGTTTAAATCACTTGTCCTAGGAGAGGGGTGTAAGGGTAGTGATCAAAAGTGTGTGTGTCACTCGGGAAATTCATAACAAGAGAGGAAAAACTTCATTGATGTAAATCAGTGTCTTCATATATATATAAAAATCAATTATGTGGCCTTCTAATGCACTAATTTCCTATTTTGCTTGAATGGTGGCCCTTGGTGGTAAGGCTGCTTCTGGGTTTGTGAACTGCCTGGCAGTGTTTGAAGAGTAGTGAGGTTGGAGAAGAGATGGAACCCTGTAAATTTTTTCTGGATCTGCTCTGATCCTCTGTGATTTCGAGCGTATGTTTTCATGATCGCAGGTCTGAGGCAGCGTCATCAGGAGATCATGGCCAGAGATCATGATATCACAGAGAATGAGAGTTGCAAGATCACACTTTTAACTAGAAATTCAGTTATTCAAATGTGGTTCTGGGGTGCAGGGGGCTCAGCAAGCATGTAGGCTAATATTTAGACTTGCTGAATCTGTAATCTCACTCCTTACGGTGTTATGACAGGTTTTTTTTACAACACACAACCCTGAGTAAGTAATTCACTGGTAATTTTACTGTTGATTCACTTCTTGAAATTTAAGAAGTCCTGCCTCTAAGATTTTCATTTTGGAATTTGAGATCATAAATTAAGCCCTCTTATGAAAGAAAATAAGAAGTTTGCTGTTGTTTTTAATAAGATTTTACGGTAAGTATGGCAACAGCAAGTCTGCCAGTCCCAGCTTTACTGCACGTGTGTAGCTCTGTGCTTTGAGACCCTTGAAATATCTGGTTTTAGGACATCAGCAGGGGGCTAATGAAAAGGCTTTGTTGATTTTAACGAATTGCAAGCCACTGTAGCCAAAATAAATATAATCTGCTTTTTGGATTAGTTGTCACACATGATTTTACCTACTAACAGTGATTAAAGAACCCTGATGGACCAGAAGCATAGCTACTCTCTAGTGACTCTTGCTAAAATAGCAATAAACAGAAGTAAATAAAGTGTTAGGGCATTAGTTATCTTTGATAAACACTGACACTGCACATAATGTTTGGAAGGGAGCTTCAGAAACCTCCATTGATTACAGCAGTGTCACTCTTTCTAGCACAGAGAGCATTGGTCATTTTGGATGTCTGGAGATTATGGCATCGCCAAGCCGTGCTCCTTGTTCCACTCGGCTGCTGTCCCTCCTCAAGAGGTGTCAACGAGGCTGCACACCTCATGGAGGCGTTCATCACTCAGTCATCTTCATCCAGCAGCAGACACCGGAACCAAAGTTGAAAATATCCCAAACTAGAGGGATTACAACAGGAAAATGAAGGGAGTGTTAATTCCTTGTGTAATTCTGCAACCTCCGAACTGCTGTAATTCCATCCAGTTAATGAACGGAGGGCTGGTGCTGGTCTCTCTTACCTTCATTTGTGTAAGCTGATGAACAGAATTACTTGCCCCTGCTGACATCTTTTATCCCTGATATTTTCCCAGTAATCAAGGGTGGGTGTGTTTCCTGATCCCCTTCACATTTGTTGTGAGAGGCAACAATTACATTTGATGGTATTGTACTATTCCTTTGGACTCATTGTTGCTTTTAATCATTGGAGAGAAGAAACAAAACAAACGAAAACATATTTCTTCTTCCAAGAGGGAATTATTGCTGCAGTACTGAGTGTTGGGAATGATTTTAGTTTCTTTTGTAGGGGGGATAACACCTTCCTGAGACTGGCAGGGAAGGGAGGAATTTCCCAAAAGGAACAAAGAAATTTAGGGCTTTGGAAATTTAAAAAAAATCAAGGGATAGCAAAACATTAGAAATATTACTTAAAGGAAAAATCCTACCAAAACAGGGAGGGGGTGTGAGCTTTCTAATGAGTCTTCAACTTGTATTCATCTGTTTCTAATTGTACACCCCTGGAAGGCACATGGCACTGCACTACGAGGAGTTTATCTTTTATATGACAGCTACAAAACTTCAAACTCATCTAGTAAACATCCTCAGGCTTTTAAAGAATTGTATAACTCCTTTTTGATGTATGGAGCTAGATTCCTGTGTGGTGTTTTTGGTGAAGTCATGCAGCAGTTAGAACCCACTTCTGGCTTTATCGTCTATGGAAAAAATACTTTGATACTGTGCTCGGGAAGGGAGTAAGACCCACCAAGGACCCATCCTTCTCTTGGCTGGCAGTCATTAGGAGTTTGGAGACTTGCCCGATGGTGTAATTCAAGTCTTGACTGCATATCTTATTGGTTAAAAATAGGAGCCAACTCCAGCTCATCAGTTTTTGCTAAGAAACTATTGATTGTGATTAGCAAGCTTAAAAATAATTACCTTGTGTGTTCATTGCTATCTTTGGACATACTCTCATATTCCTACTGTTATAGAAAGTATTGAGCAGCACAATAGGACGATTTGATGACTAAGGTGTTACACTGAGTGGGCGGCAGAAGGGTATTGAGCACGTCTTAATTGTTCCATCTCCTGGGCATGGAATAAACACACAACACCTACACAGGGGAGAAAACCCACTGGCCTTGCTGGAAGATACACAATGAGCTATCCCTCATGCCCTTGGTCTCATGGGGGAAGGTATATCCAGTCCTTCCCAGTTGCAGTCATCACTTTCACCATGTCTTTGGCAGAAGCCAGAAGCCCACCCAGCAGCACAGGGATAAAACCCTGGTTTGCTTAGCACCTGGGGAAGGGGGGAGGAGGAGTTTCACCTGGGTTTTAACACCTACTTTAAAAGCCTGATGGTGCTGATTCATACCTGGTTGCAGTTGACCCTGAATGGCTGACTCAGTTAATGATAACTGAAAGCCTGTCTGTCTCTGGAAGTTGTTGTTCCTGTAGCAGGGACAGTTTCAGCAAGCAGATGAATTTTTGTTACTTACAGCCCTGTGTACTCAGGTGAACCGGCATCCAATTCAGTCTGCTCAAGCCTGGGCCACCTGCTGAGGGTGTGAGAAGAGCTCCCTATACCTGTCAGACTCCTAATGCAGGTCAGTAGCCACTTCAGGGGGCCACCTTCCCCAGGCTTTAACTCTTGAGTGCCCCTGGAAAAGCTGATTTTATACCATGTTGTTCCTCTCTGCTGAGAGAGCCAAGGATGAATAGTTTCTCCATTTAAGTTGGGTGTCAGAAGCTGGGTGGTGAGACTGCTGTATGGTATATCTGTGTGTATATATGTATGTATCTTCTGTGCCTATAGGTTCTCTTTACCTTGTTCTTTAGGTTTCATATCCCCTATGAATGTGTCAGTAATTTCAAATTACACCAGTCTGTGATGCCTAGTTTGAGTTTACATTTTTGATTTATATTTCTCCTAAAGGTTTACTCTCCTATTGGTTTGGTGTGTACCAGGTTTACCCTTAGCAAGCACCTTGCAGGGGCATGCGTGGTAATGTGAGTTAGAATGTCAGTTATGGGGTGTTTTGCAACCAGGGCTGCTTGCTGTGGGGCTGTGCCCATCAAACACAGTCCCATTGCACAACCAGATAATGGTGTGTGGGGCAGGGTGCAAACTCTTCAGGCCAGCTGCAAGTCACGTGAAACTGAGCGTGTTTGCCTGTCCAGGAGAGGGATTTATTCCAGCTTTTTGTGTGTTAATGGCAGCTTTTGAAATTCAGAGCTAGCATTTACGTAGGGGAGGGAGGAAAAAATCACTTGGTAAAGTATTTCCTGGTGCAATGGTCTTCAGATCGGCACAGGTGGGAGAGGTGAGTGCTGGGTCACACCAGAGTGACTCCCTCATGTGGATTTTGGATTTTGTGATTTGTGTTGCTTCAAAAACATAAAAAGAATGAATTGCAAGGCTTTGGTACTATAGCAAGGGAAACTGTGGGCATGTTTGCTCTGGTCTGTGTCAGAGGAGGAGATGCAGATGGACTGCAGCTGCAGCTCTGGGAAAGCAGGGCTGGAGCAGGAGCCCTGAGGGCTGGCTGAGGAGCTGGGGAACCTGGTGGGGAAGGTGCAGCTCTTTTCCTCTCGCTGCCCTACAAGGGATGTTGCAACAGCCCCGAGGAAGGTCTGGGCTGCGTGGACAGAGAGCAGGTGATGGTTTGGGAAGAAACTTCACTGATAGGAGTTTCTGACAGCAGCTTTATGCACTGAAGGTATTGTCATATGCTTTTTAAGACCTTCTAAGTGACTCCAAATCTGTGTACTGCAGTAATTTCTCTATAAATGTCTGTATAAACTCTCAATAGACTTGTACATGTAAGCTATGTATTCCAAACAATTTGCTTCAAAAATATTTGGCCTGACTGAGAAAAATATTGTTGGAAGAGCTATTTCTTTCCCCTGCTGTGTTTAAAGGGGCTTAGACTTGAGTCCTTAAATTCAGCATCCTTTATTAGCATAATTCCAGGATTCTCAAGGATTTATGTAAGAGCTTGAAACACTTAAAATGTTTGTCACATTTAAAACCGAATGCTACAACTTTAGAATTTGATCTATTGGGCTGTACCAGAGCTAGAAGTGAATGTTGTACCTCTTTTCTGTGGTTTGAGTACCTTCTCCTTCACCCAGGAGACTGCAACGTATTTTTTGTGTCTGGCTGTCTCAGATACTTACGTGGCTGCAGCTACTGCAGTTTCTGAATGTTTCACAACACTTTGGGGAGAATATTATTACCTTACACATATCACTGGCTCATGAATACTGAGTGCCACAGATGAACTTTGACAAGGTGTTTGGCACCTTTTTTTGGAAAGAAGGGCAGGATTTTAGGGCAAGTTTACTAACATATAATGAGCAACTGCAGATTTTGCACATCAGCAGGGAACACTGGGCTGAAACTCATCAGGTCTGGGCCCTGGAAAAGCTGAGCTAGTCACAAGTCCCCCTTTTACTTACTTGCCATGTGAATATAACTGTTATACAGCCTATTGGCTATACAAGCAACTTGTGATCTTACACTGTTATTTTTTGCGTTATATTTAACACTTTTCTTGTCAGAAGCAGTGAGAAACAGGGAGAAATACTTCTGCTGGTATGTAAGCTGATGGCTTCGAGTCAACTACAGCTGCTAGCCTGGCAATAATTTGAATTGTTACAAATGCATGGAAAGAGTAAAATAGAAGATACAGGGAAAGGAAAATAATCATCACCAGGGATGTTTCTTTAGAATAATTTTATTAAAAGTTCATGTTTGAAGTGATGTCATCCTTTTCGTTGTCTGTATTTAATTGTCCTTCTGAAGCTTGGCATAGCTATTCTGATGTGCAGCAAAAATCTTACATCAAAGGTGAACGTTTGAATCCTGGCTGAAAAATAAAACAGAGGGTGGTGGGACACAGAGCAGGGGGGAGAACCCCCAAATGACTAAGAGTTCTTGAAAGTAAAATATAAAAGAAAATAATAATTTCTCTCCCCTGACAAATAGTTCAAAAAGTAGCCAACAGTTTGGATCTGGTATGTCACATTGCATACAAATGAAGAAACTGTCACCATCAGTTTCCTTTGAAACCTTTTGATCTTATCTTCTGTAGTAAAGGGCATGTGACTTGATCAGGGCTTCTCTTCTCTGATACATAGTCAGAGTCCTGATCTACTGAAATATCTGTGACAGATTTCTCCACTCAGTTGATACTTCTTTTTTTCCTTTCCCTTCAGTGCCTTTGTCTGGGGTGGATATGATTTACCCTTCCCCCTGCACCCAGGAAAGCCAGTTTCCTAATTTGGCAATTTCCAGCTAATCCTTTATATTATGTCTTAGTCAGTAGTAGTCTTATACCTGTTTCCTCTCGGCTTGCCAGGCTGGCTTGTTTTTCTAGTAAGAACAGAAAAGAGGAATTATGATATTTTGTAAAGACACATTAGACACGCAATTCTTCTGAAAAGTCATGGGATATGTGTTCAGGCAATTAATAAAGGATTGCTTTATTGACAAGTACCTTTAAATGGAGGGTTTGAATATGCATAGTCAGTAGCGTCAGGGGGACAGCAGTTGAAGGAAAAGCTTCCTAAAGACCTCTAAAACTTAAAAAGCACAGATTTTTATGAGGTATTTCTATTTTTAATACAAGCTATAATAGCTAATGAGCTTTACTTGATTAATGTTTTGGTCCAGAACTAGTGAAGTCAAACAAAATTTTCCCAAAGGGCTAAACTTTGCTGCTTGGCAATTGATGGCAAAGCTAGTTTTGACTTCTGTGGTGAGACTGCTCTATGAGGGAGAGTTGAAATAAGAACTAAGACCTAGGAGGTCTTGATGCGCTCCTCTTTGCAGAGTAAAGGCCAGAACAAAACATCCTTGGGTCCATGTGTTGTCACTGCTGGGCTTTGCTGCCTAGCTCCTTGGTGGTGGCCACAGGGTGGTTTCTGCCCCTGCTGGGACCCCAGGAACAAGTTCGCAAAATTTGTGAGGTTTGCAGCAGGGACAGGAAGTTTGTACTGACTGTGTTTTTTTACTTTTCTCCACACCCCNTTAGCAGGGATTGAGATGTCCAGGAATTGTTTCTACCCAAACTTGCTAATTAGAAAAAGTGCTGGAGTTGCTAAGTTGAAAGCAGTGTTTAAATGGGTGAAGGTTACTGGGCAGTATTTGCTCAGGAGGTCAGACTGGGTAATCTCTCTAAGCCTGCAGCCAACTCCACCCTGGAGCATGAGGTGCACCCTTGCAAAATGGGGAGTTCTCAAAGAGAAACCCAAAGATTTCCAAGTTCGTAGGAGCAACCGTGGGCTGCCTGCTGGCCGGAGCAGGCTCTGCTCCATTTGGTTTTCTGCTTGGCTTCTGTTGTCAGCATGTCCCTGTTAGGAGTAACGAGCTGAGAGACTGGAAGCAAGCCTGCAGCATGCCAGCTCGTCTGGGAGGTGCAGCTGGGTAAAGTGCAGCAGCAAATCCTTCGCAGTGCTGGTACTGAGAGCTGTTTCAGAGAGCGATTTTGTTCTCCGGTGGTTGTAACGCCGCGAACACTTAGATGCGTTTACGTGGTGAGTGTCCCTGTGAGTGCTGAGGTGGTTTGTGTCACTGTCCCTCAGAGCTGGGAAAAGGTGACGGTTGGGCTGCTTGCACAAAAGGGTCCCTTTTGGAGTCTTTGTGTAAAAAATCTGGGAGAACCAGAATATGTGGGACTGGTCCAGCAGCATGTTCTGTTGTTGCTGAACTCCTCAGCTCTTAGTTCCTGGGTTAGCAGAGTAGGAGAGCATGTCAAGACATCGTGCTGGGCCCCAAATATGTGCTTAGGATGGTGCTTCTGGGCTAGCAAGGAAAGCTAGCAAAGCTAGCTTGACTTTTTCATCTGAAGAATTTGACTCTTCCCATGTCTGGGCTTTTTCCTCTTCTGTTGTGTGATGAGTAAGATCTGGTATTCAGAAGTGGTGCCTGAAGAGAGATGGGTTTGGTTGCTGAGTGGAGCTGAAGGTCCTAACAGTTGGGATCTTGGAATGCAAATAGCATCCAAAAATGGTTTTGCCTTTTATCCATTAACACAAACACAGGTCAGATGTTTTAACTATCATCATGGGTGAAAAATCAGTCTTCCTGATGCTCCACAGGACTACCAGTTCAGTATATTCTGGATGCTTCAGCTCTGGAATGTGAAAGGCCAGGGACAGAAGCACCAGGAGGTTGCTTCCATCTGCAGATTTTTGCAGCCTCTCCAGCACCCTTTATCTGGGATAGGCAGCACCTCATCAGCCAGCTGCCAAGCAAGGAGACCTGCTGGTGGTGCCAAGGGCTGGAAGAAAACCTCAGATGTGGCTGGAGATAAACAGGCTGCCATTGAGACCCCCCCCTTCTCCCCTGGCTGGTGAGATAAGGATGGTGGGGACCTGACAGACTCCCTGTTTCCCCATCAAGGAGTGAGGATGTGGGGGAATGTAATGTTTAACACTCAGCAGCAGGGCTTAAGAGATCCCGAAAACCACCCATTTGCTTTCAAGGCTTATTCTGCAGTCAGCATAATTTCTCAGGAGGAGGGGTTTTTACTGTGGAACAGAAGGTTGGGGAATGGAGTGTTTGTAAAGGGAAAAGTAATTCTATTTATGGGCTGGGAGTCAAAGACCTTTCTGAACCTGATCACCTCTATCTGTCTGTTTTGCATACAGGAGACAAGTTGTTGGGTAGTTTAAAATGTTAGCTATTTTATAATAATACTAATAACAATTTAAAGATTTTCCCAGCTGTTGGAGGACGCAGTTTTTCTTTGATAGGCCATTATGTATGCAAGACCAATTGGTAAACTGCAATGTACTGTTCTGTAATTATTCTCCCCTGTAGCTTTAATGAGGAGATCTGTGTGCAGTTTGATGGGAGAATATACTCTGCCGACAGCTACATCGAAAATCAAGACAGGTGTAATCTGCTTACTGTAGTCTGTGAATCCTCACCATGTGGCTATGTTATCTCTAGTGCATGTTTATAGAAAGATGCTTGTAAAAGGATTTAATTTAATGGAATAATGGTAACTGACACTATGAAAATGAAGGGGCTCAAATAATATGGTGAGCAGAGTTGTATAAACACTAAAGTAGATGATTAAAAAATTGGTGTATTACGTCATTTAGTTATGTGAAAGGAAAATGCAAATCAAGCCATGGTAGGGACTAAAAGAAAGCATTCTGTATTACTAACCCAGTCTTAGAACAGACTTTGAGGTATGCATGTGGCAATATCTGGTCAGTCGTCCAGATGTCATTAAAGCTCTGCACGGGCCCATTTCCAGGACCTGAGTCTGAAGAGCAGGATATCTTTTAGAAGGCAGATACTCTGCTCAGCTGTAGCCAAAAGCTGCAGCTTTCTCTCAGGTGGAAGAGTAGTTGTGTGATGAAAGGACAAGTTCAAGCTTTGTTTAGGAATCTACTCTGTGGTGGGGAAGCTTTGAGACTCTCACATGTGATGGGTCTCTGTTTCCTTACCTGCACAGTAACGATAACTATAAACTATTACCAGAAAAGCAGCCTAAATAACTTACTATTTTGAAGCCCATTGAAAAAGAAAAAGGAACATCTCCTTGCTAGCAGCAGTTGCACAGGATAGTTAATTTAGAAAGATAAAATTACTTAGGCAGAACTGTGAATCTAGCTCTTCTTTTCAGAGGCTGAAAGAAATAGTACCCGGTCACTCTCCGTGGATGTGATTTATTAATTATCAGTCATTCTTAATCACTTGATACTGACATATATCTAACACACTGGAGAGTTTAATATCGGAAAGAATACTTACCATGATTTTTCTCAGCAGTCCATTTTTAAGTGCTGGGGGAGATAATGTGGTGCCAGCACTTTGGTATTGTGTTTCAGATCCTGTGTGACTGTCCTTGAACATGGAGGATGAGTGCACAGAAGGTGGCAAAAAGTTGTTAGCAAGAGCTGTGCTAAGTGTGGCCATCCTCCTCACTGAATTGCTTGAAAGCCTTTGGCTTGTACAATTCACACGTGTCATGACACTTAGGGTGGTTTTTTATTTAATATTTAACTTTTTTTGTGGTAAGGCAAATGAATCTGATTTGTTATTCATACCAAGGGTAGTCGAAGTGCATGATTGGACGTACCATGTTACTGCATCAAGGAAAATGTGTTTAAAAAAATACTGAGAAGCTCTTCTGCTGAAGAAAGATGGAGATTGGATGGAGCGGGGCATTGCTGTTAATTATTCTTATTATGCTGATCTTGCCCAGATTTTTGAGTCTAGTGATTGCACTGACAAAGGATCAGCCTTGATTTCTGCACAAATGTTACAGTTACTTGTACAACTGGGCTCACAGATTGCTCTGAAGCTTTTACTGTTCCTGCAGAACGTTTTGGTAGTTCCAGCAGTTTGATCACAAATGCAGCATCTCTCTCCTAATGCTGTGCAGGTTGATAAAACAGTTGCCGAGCTGGAGTCCCTAAAGAAATTATTAATTATCTGGTTAATGTGCATCAGGCTGTGGGAGTGTGAGATTAATCACCAGTGCTGGGGTGAGTTGCTGAAGTGGATTTTGGTTTTTCGTCTCCTGTCACTCGGTAATGGCTTTTCCTTCCTTCACCATCAGGTGAACAGGTGCGGAGATGCTGTATTTTCATTTTCCTGTAGTCGGGAACAGCCGGTGACCAGGAGATGCCTCTTTCTCAGTCCTGCTGCATGAGCAGTTTACAACATGGAGCGCTACCTGCTTCGGATGTTCCAGCTGCGGGAGATGCTCCTACAGCACAGGACTGACCCGAGCCTTCCCAGATAAACACATTTGAACACATGTGCCTGGGGAGCAATGCCAGGGAGGAGTGTTGGGCTGAGCTGGGTCTGGCTCTCCTCTATTCACCAGGTCTCAAAGGGGTTGACTTATATTTGGAAGTGGAATTGCAACTTGACTCCTATTTTGAGTGTATTTATAGTACCTGGAATTTTTCAGTAAATGAACATTTAGCATGCCTCCTTTGTTTAATGCAACAAAAGAAAAATGTGCTCATTTATTGCAGAGATACAGAAGAAGGTGGTTGTAGCTCAGTCTTTAGTGGTACCATCCTTAAAGCCAATGGGTTGCATTAATATTCAGATACTGGAGAATGAGTTGAAGTCCTTTCCAGTGGTGGTGGATCAGGGCATTGAGGTGCAACAGTGCAAGCACTTGTCCTCCCCTGTTTACCATCAGCAGCTGCCTCAGAAACGGTTCCATGCAGCCCTAATGTTCCTCCAGAGGTCCCTACTGTTTTACACACACTTGCACCACACACTGCACTAGTGGGGAGAAAAAAAAAATAGAAGTAATTTGTCTTTTAAATCTGACAGTTGTGTTGCTATGTCAGTCTTTGTACACAAAGCCTTTAGGTTTAGTGACTGCTTGTGAGGAGAGAATGAAAGGTGAGATGGAAGGAGCTACACCCCTAAAGCAGAGTTTGCCTAGGCCAGGAGTGCCTCTAGTTAAAAAGAGAAGAAGCTGTAGGCAACAGCACAACAATCATTCCCCTAATGTGTGCTGAGGGACAGAAGTAGGGTTTGAACCTCTCTCTAAGGTCTAGGAATTTTGATTACTTCATCACCTCTAACCATGAGTATTGTTTCTCCCTGAGGAAGTCCTGTAAATAACCACAGCCACTGAAACTGAGATGCACAGCACTTGATATTGGAGACCTGTTTTTAACCTTCCACTTCACTATGTTGTAACAAGTGTTTGGGTTTCTTTTTTTGTTGGTTGGGGTTTTCTTTTTTTATGTGCATGTGTAGGTGTTGGCCTTAATCAGCTTATGGGGTTTGTTTCTTCTTGGCTAAACCAGCGGTGGTTTTTGTCCCCGGTGAACTGAAAATTTTTGATTACCATGCCACTTCAAGCAGGCAGAGATGCACTTGTGTTTGAGATTGCATTGCACTAATCCATTCTTGGGTTTTGCTCTCCATATTGTACTATCCCAAATCCCTCTTCACCTAAAGATGTTACCTCAGGAGGGGAAGAGATAGGTGTGCAGTTTTCAGAGAATTTGCTTTTTATAATAGCTATGTGCTCCACTCTGGAATCCCTGAACAGCCCATGATGGCATAAACATCCATTTGTTTGACAAGCTATGGTATAACTTCACATTAAATGCAGATGACCCATTTGTGTTTGAAAACCCCTAACCAGCAAGTCAGCATGGCAGCAGTGGGGCTTTAAATGTTAAGCAGTCTTCAGGGCTTCAGGCTGAGTATTTGCACTGGAGTTGTTTGGGTTTCTGCTCCTCGCAGAGCTTCCTGAGCTTGTTGTGATAACTAAAATCAAGTTTACTTTGTTAAGCTCAGCAGTTCCCAGAACTGAAGAGATAACAGGGGGAAAATAAGACCTTTAGGAGACAAGAAGTAAATTTCTGTCTGTATGGGGATTCAGGTCACTGTCTTTGTATGACTTTTTGATGATGATGTGCCCATTTCTTTATGCATGGTTGTGTGCCCATGCGTGGGGGGGTGCTTGCCCACAGGGGTATGCAAAAGGAGTGTAAAACTTGGGAAATGTATCGACCATAAAGGCAGTAACTTGCCAGCCTCTTCTGTGGCTCTAGATCTCCGGTGCTTAAAAATAAGTGGAATAGCAGATTTTCAGATGAGTAAATTGTGCAAATTCATGCCTAATTTACATGTATGATCACCTTGACTGCTTGTACAAATCAGGTAATTGTGCATGCAAATAGCTAATTAACACAATTAGCTGATCTGCTGATGCAGTCTCAGGATCTGTAAGTGTATACTAGCCATGTAGTTATCATATATCTGCAAACCAGTATGAAGAAAATATAAGCCCTCATAATTTAGCATCTGTGGGGAGTTGCTTATTTTTTAGTATCACTGATTTTGGCTTTGGGGTGGAAGTCTGATGGGGATCACAACTGTTATTGCAGTTGGAATCCAAAATCACTGAGGTTTAGTAGAAAAATTTCACTTCAAAGTAGAAAGTCAGTGTTGCTGCTGATGCACATTCCCAGCACTGCAGCCAATGGCAGGCTAGCTGGTCTGGTGACATGAAGGCTGCAAGTCATGCCCTTCCCATATAAATTTTTTCATAGTTTGGCCCTATGGCTTCATAAAAGTACCTATAAACAAAGCTTGTTAAGTACCAACTTATTACTCTTTTTAAATAAGCAAAGTATTTTGGATTTTAAAGCTGCCTGCCTCATTCCACCTTGGTAGAAAAGAATTTACTCAAAAAAGGTTTAAAAGGCAAGTCTCCTGGTTTTGTTTATGTCTTAGTCTCTTCCTCAGCACATTTGACTGCTAGGTGAAAATACCCAGGCAAGTTTAAACATGCAAATTGTCCAAGTTTTGCAACTGCATCTGTGGACACCAAATATGAGTGCAGGGATTTCAGAAGTGTTTCTCCTGTTTCTGTTACTTTTATAGCTGTTATGGGGTGGACAGACAGCCTTCATCATAGTAATTATTTATAATTTCAAACCAAACATAATGTGAACTTGCAGTCAGTTCCTACAAATAATTTAACATCAAGATTTAAGGCTTCACATTGTGTGCACAAAAGTAACAGCAAAATCTTCTGAGGGCAGGTATTTCTTGAACTCTCTCTTTAAAAATGTCTCCTAGTTATAAAATAGAAAAATTAAAACCTGAGTATTAGATTTGTGACCTACCTAGGATCTCATTTGCTCTCTGAATTTCCTTTCTTAGAAGTGCAGTTTTGTTTTAAAACAAAGATGAAATATGCCATTAGCACATAATGGACCAGATTCAAATCCTAACAAAAGTTTTGTATCCAAGACCACAGCACTGTATGTCTTTCATATTTCTCACATCGATGTCTGTGATCTGTAGCATTTTCCTTACTGGGGTACTTCAAAACAAGCAAAAGGAGCACCAAGTTTTGTTCTCGACAGTAACACTCATTTCCTTAAAATCTGTTCTCTGAGGGGGTATTAAATGTGGCTGGAATATGTCTTTAGAAGAACTGCTATGAAATATTTCACTGTCATCTAAGTGGCATCCAGACAAAGAACCAAGGGACATCAGTGTAAAACACAGTGTGGAAAAAACATCCTGTTTCTGATAGAGCCGCATCCATCTAGTGGTAGTTGGGTGCAGAGTCAGGAGAGAAGAGTGCCAGCTCTGATGTGGTCACGAAGTCTCTGAGGGTCAGTCTGCTTCTAAACATATACAGAGAAAACCCTCAAACATGGACAGAAAATCTACTTTAAAGGTAATTTTTTTAAAAAAGTAGAATGAAAAACAAAGTAATGGAGACTTCTACACTTTTCATCTGCAAACAGCATTAAAAAGTTTAAAACTGATAGATGATAACCTCCTTTATCAAGCTGTGTGTTGATGGCAATTAACACACACCCT
Organism: Aleadryas rufinucha; assembly: GCA_013397815.1. Lineage (NCBI taxonomy): Eukaryota > Metazoa > Chordata > Aves > Passeriformes > Aleadryas > Aleadryas rufinucha. The sequence continues at coordinate 100,664 of VZTH01012278.1, forward strand.
CTTTCAAAAATACAAAAAACAAAGCAAAAACAAACAAACAAAAAAAACCACTAAACCCAAGCAAAAATCACCACCACCCCACCCCAAGAAACATACCAAAATCCAAAGCAAAAAACTTCCCAACCAACCAAAAGAAGTTAAGGGTTGGATGCTAGTCAGCATGCTGATACCTGAGAGCACATGCAGCCCACAGCTTGGTCTTATCAGCTTGTGTGTCCCAGCCCTGGGAACAAAAGGCAAGGCCTTGGTAGTGTGTGCATGGGCTCTTTCCCCCCCTTCCCGTTCGTGCTTTGCAATTAAAAGATGCAAAATTCATTGAGTGACAAATGATGATTAGTGAGGAGCTGAGGCCTATCTGCTGCGAAAGGGGGCTGGGGAGGATGACTTTGTTCCTGCTGGTGTCAAGTCTTTCACCTTGCTGCCCTTTAAAGGAACAGTGGCAACTGTCTGTTAAACATTTTATTTAAAAATTTGTTTCGACAAAAGCAACAGCTTTTATGACTTCTGTAACTCGTTATTTCTCAATGAATCCTAAAATGTAAAAAAATAGCTGGCTGTAAAAATCTTTTCCATCATTCATCAGCCAAATTTTTGCATTGACTGTGCTGGCGACCTGGAATTGAAAACCAATGGGAAATGAGAAGAAAGCAACAATAAAAATAAGCAGTCTGGTCTTAAATGCCAAGCATAATGAGACTAAGCGAGAAACAGAACTGAAATAAACTGAAAATAAGTTTATTTAGGTCTTTGTGTTGGGATAGATGAAATCCTTCTTTCTCCAGGAAGCAGAACTGCTTGCAGAACTGGGGCTGAGGGCTGTAACATGCTTAAGTGTCTCATAGGTGTGTGGTGTTTTCCCTTCTAGCCTGGATCCGGCTGTGGGCTGTACAGTGCCAGTCAGAAAGTTGAAGGAGCCATTTACTGAACTGTTTAGAGTTGGGAAGGGCAGAGGAGACACTTGGCTATGGTGATGACATTTATGCTTTTGGTTGGTTGAAATCCTGTTAATATCCATTTATACAGGCTTAAAGCCTTCTCTGAAACTTTTGGAATTACCTGTGTCTCTGTTATTTTAAGAGACGGTTCTTTTTCTTTGGATCATTGATGCCCTATTGAATTCAGTGGGAGAACTTGTACCTGTGATGGGATAAAGTTTCCAATCCCTTTTTTACATCCTTAAGGATTAAAGGAGAAGGTAGGCTTTAGGTGATCTTTTTTAAGAAAGGATGCATGTGCCAAGTGGTGAGGTGGCATCATATATTATTTTTTCTCCGGTTACCCATAGGCACTAAATAAATGGCACTGAAAATGCAGTGCTGATGCAGGTGCCAAATTGCTGCCATATGCAGATGACTTCTCTCCTTGCCCTTTCCTGTTGAAGGCCTTAGTGTGCCAGCCAGTGACATGGCTGATTGCCTTTGCCTGATGAAGGAACATTTGAGGGAACAGCTAATGGTGGAACTCCTCTAAAATGGAATTGGTGATTGTAGTGGAGGAACCTGTTCTAAGAGTTGGTACCCACATTTTCTCTAAAAATATGTGCCCACAGGCACTCCCTCTAACCTTCAATTCAGGAGCCTGCTTGAAATCTCTCACATTGCAATGTCTGCAAAGCATGATCACCATTATCTCCAGGTGATGAGAAATACTCCCTTCTGGCAAAAGATGGCCTCTTCCTTGGTAGTTACACCTCTGTCTTGCAGCCCAGAGCCATTTGGTGTCCCTGGACCTGAAGACAGTAGCACCCAGGCTAATCTCTTTTGTACAGTGTATAGGAGTGTTAGCTCCAGCAGAGCACGTCTCTATGAGCATCCTGGTGCTGGCTTCCAGGCAGTTTGTAATCCTGGGTGTTTATCTTTCAGTTTCTTTGTGGCTGGGCCTTGCTTGGGTATTTTTATTGAAGTCCTGTGACAAACAAACATGACAAGTGGCTTTGTGCCTCTAGCACAATGGAGTGCTCTGCAATAACAGTGCTAACATTTTACCCCCAAAAGAATCTTCAAGTGGAGTCACAGACAGCTATTCAATGAGTTTAAGTGACTGTTCCTCTCGGTCATCTCAGGGTTTTTCGGTTCTATCAATTGAAATCTGTCAAAATCCTGTGCTCTGCAGCTAGTGCAGAGCAAGTCTGTGCTGCAGGCAGAATTTTCTTGTGGGATAGTCTGAAATGGTTAGGTGGACTTGCCCCAACTTTCCCAGTCACATGTCTGGTCCTGTGCACTGAGCTCACGTTTTACTTCGTTCTTGTCTCTCTATCACAACCACAGGGTCTCTGTTTACAGCACAAACAAAATGCTGCTCAAGTTGTTTCCTTTGTGGAGGGGATGAGAGAAGAAGCAACATGTGAGAGATGATAATGTTTCCTTGGTGTGTTGGTACTGGTGCCTGTGTGGTGATACTCCCCTAGCACTTCTTGATCCCTGCTTCCATGAAATATAGGCTGTTACACCCTTCAGAAAGCAAAGGAAACATGCCTTGGAAGAGACAAAGGAAAAAGAATTGTGCTTTGTCCTGCAGCGCCTTTATTTACAGAGTTTATCCTGGGAAACTCAAAGCATCACTAAACAGAAACTCAGTACACAGTGACTTGCCTTTCCCAGGGAATCAACAAGCATATTGCATTGACATTTAAGTTTTGAGGTCTTTGTATATCCCTGGTGCAGGAATGAAGTTCCCAGATCAGCTGCTGCTGGTGAGGAGATGTAGATGCTTTATTAGGGATAACTTGGTTTATCTCCTTTGACACTTTTCTGATATCTCTTGATCATTAAGGTCTGGATTAAGTGGAAAAAACATTACTTGCACAGATGTTATGTAGCTTATGCCTCAGATCTTTTATGAGAGAGTTTGGGTGCTTAATGTCTTCTAATTCAAAAAGAAAAATCAAAGTCTTGTGTACAGCTTCCTTCTGTCAGGTGCCAAGATGAGGGTTAGGTGAGCACATAACAAAAAGCTGGATATTTGAAAGTCACATTTCTAGCTGCATTTAAGGAATTGTAGATAAAACACATTAAAAAGAAAAGGGCTGTTTGGGGCTGGGTTTGTGTTTCCCAAATGGGTTTAATGAAATTTAAGGTGTACTCCTCTGCAGCACTCTTGGGAATGTAGTCGCCTCTATTTTCTTTCCTGTGAACTTGCATCATGACATTTTTGTGAAGTACTGCTGCGTATCGGGAACTTGCTGTATGTTCATTCCTGGCTTTGGGAAGAGAGGGTTCTCCAGTAGTGGCATCAGCAGCATTGCACAGATGAGAAAAGGTGCTTGGCAGCAGGTATTGGAAGAGTATGGGAAAGTAGGTCTGTATTTATTTGTCTGCCTCCCCAAAATACTGTTTTTCTTACAATCATATGGGTTTTCAATATTTTGTTCCCAATCCCTACTCCACTGAAAATGTAGCTATTATTTATAATCAGTAAATTAATGTCTTTGAGCCTCTAGCAGTGCAGAAATCAAACATTCCTGTGTGTTCAGTCTGATGTTGTTCCACGGGAACTCAACAGGCATTTCTGGGGCTCCTGAGCTGATGAAAGCTCAGGGAGGCTGCTGTCTTGCTTCGCTGTGATAGTGGAAATACTGTGGTGATTTCGAAAGACCTGTCCTGGGGACTGATGGATTTAGCAGCCCGATGCACCCTTACCAGGGCAGCCCTTTATTTGTCCTAGTTTGCTCTTCTTCAGCACTTTTCATCTGAGGATTACGAAAAGTGGACTTCACCCTGTGAAGCAGTTACTGTAACCGCTTATGGAGGGAGAACTGAGACTCGGATAAATGTGACATTCCAAAGGTTAGCTCTCATGCCAGTAGCACAAACAAGGAGCTGTGCATCTGTCTCCTGAGCCCTTACTCTTTTGTACCACATTTTCTTTAACCACGTGGGAGGAAATCCATTTCTGCACAGGGTCTAGCACAACTTACGTAAGCAAGGATCACGTAAATTGTCAAGTGAGAGCTTCTGCTGGTGCTGCACAGAGGGATAAATTGGTTGAGAACTTTGTGGGCTGCTTCACTAAAGACAAATGACCATGTGAAATTTGATTTGCGAAGAAATTTTCTTCCTAGGAGAATGCAGAACCTCGGCATAAGTAGATCTGCAAGCTAATGATGTAAAAATAGCTTGGATAATAAAAAGCTGGTAAATAGAGGTATGGTAGCAATTGGGATGTATGGGAGAGACAGGCTAAACTGATCTGAGTTTATTATAAGGAATTTATTCTCTCACAGAGCTCCTCTGGTTTAACTCAGTCAGTGCTGTGTCAATTTTAGCTAAAGCAGAATACTTTTTGTAGAATTCTAAAGTCATTTGCCTGTGAAACAAAGCAAAAATTTCAGCTGCAAACTTCAGCTGCAATACTGGAATCCTTCAGAATAATCCAAATTTGTTTTGAAGGACTTAAGGGATGTATTTCCTTCTGAAGATTCCCATTCTTCTGTATTTTCTTTGCCAAGTGAGTAATTAGTTGCTCCTTGATTATTGCTTATCACTTTATACTTTTTCATGGAGACAGCAAGGGACTGTGAGGCTGTTAATAGCTATGCTCAGATCACCTTTCCTTCTCAAGCATGGTTTTCTTAAAAATAACAGTGGGAGTGAAATGCTTCTAAGTTCTTGTATTTATTGTTGTTTTTTTTTTTTACTGGAATCCTGAGTGCTTTCCAGTGAACACCAGAAGTGCATAGTCTCATTTTTCTTGCCTCGAATCACTGCGCCCCAACACTGTTGATTGACAGCATTGGACACAAAAGCTTGACTTAGGCAGTCTTAGTATGGGATGAAGAAGAGACTTGAAAATTTTCTTTCATCCTTTCAGATGTTCCTAAACATGGCAACAAGCGTGGCTCTGCAACAGATGCAATTCTTTCTAGGTCTCTAGGTAACATTTGAACCTGTGTAATGTTCGCAGCACAGCACCGTAAGTAATATTCCAGGAAATGCGCTGCCGCTTGTTAAAAAGGATAGGACCCCAGAGATGCCTTTAAATATGCCTGTAAAGTGAGAGGTGCCAAGAGAAAGATAATATGGCTGATTATAGTTATTTACCTTACATTTTCATTCGCCCTTAACTGGGTGTAATTTAGGGGCATGAAATCTCTTATTGGAAGTGTATTTGCATTAAACAGCTCTAAGCAACCATGAAAGTGCAGAAGCTGAAAAATTGACAGACTGGGTTTCTAGAATCCCAAAGTAGCATTTTTTTAATAGGCCTACAAACAAATCAAATAAACATGTTTTGCTTCAACGATTTAAAGAATATGGTCTTTGGAGTAATTTGTCTCCTCTTTTTTTTTTTTTCTCCCTATCATTTCTAACCTCTTCACTGCCTATCTCTAGTTTGCAGCTCCTCCTAACAATCTGCAGCAATTTCCAACCCAGCTGTTGTGGTTGCAGTGCATTGTGCCTTTGTTTAGCTTTCCCTGAGCTATCAAATCATGCTATAAAGGGGATTACCTGGCTAGTGATGTTGTTTTTGAGGTCTGCACTTTTTAACAAATAATTGCTTCACAGTGGCTCTTCCCCATCTCCTGCTGCCAAAAAAAAAAAAAGAATAAAGAAAAAAAAAAAAGAGCCCTCTGAAAATCAAACTTTATAGTTGGATGGAATCAAGTCTTGCAAGTAAGCACCTTTGGCTGGCTTTGGTAAAACCTCTTCACTTCCTTTGCAAGTAATCATAACCAAGTTGAAATCAATCAAAGAGTAGTTGATCTTTTCAGTCAGCTGCTGTATTTGTAGCAAGACTTAAATGTCCATGTGTGCTTTTAGAAAAAGACAAACATGTTTTTCCTCTACTGTGTTGGCATGTGCTAAGCTTGAGAAATTTATAATCCAACTGTGTGCTGTTAAACAGGTATGATCTTCCACCTCTACCCCCAGCAGTTGGTCAGTTCTTTTATAGCCACTGCCTCTCCCACAAGGCAGTTTATTTAACTGATGTTTGTGAAATGTTGTGATCTTCGCATGAATGGAGTTATTGAAGTGAAAAGCATTAGCAATATTTATTTCAGCAGGTTGCGGGATTAATGACTAAGGAAGGAAAACTGGTAAAACTTGCTTTTTGTATGCACAATAGAGTCTTTAAGAAATTTAATTCATGTGTAAGAATGCAGATGTGTCTGAATTTGTTACAGTATGTATGGTCTGTCAGAAGTTTCCTAACAAATATATATGCTATTGAAATATATCTATAGCATTCATTTTATAGTGTCTTTTGAGTGTTAAGTGGAAGCTAGTGTCTGTCTTGCTCTGCTTAATGCAAAAGATATATTTACTGTACTTGAGTGTCTTCAATTTTGGTTCTCGTTTTGCAAACACAGTACATTTTAATTAAGGCTTGTCACTCGAGATCTAATGAATACATTTACTGTAATGTCTCCATCTTCAGGAGGTGAATTTGACGTAGAAATTATCTCTGTCACAGAGGGCCTGATAATATCAGCTTAAAGATTTCTTTCTTTCCTGGGGAAGAGCAGTTTGTGTCGTTCACCCAGCTCTCACTTACGTCGTGCTTGCCTAAAAGGTTGCAGAATGATGTTTATTGCAACATACAGACAAGAAAAGTCTCGAGAGACAAGAATGTACATTTAGCCCAGGGAAGCTTATGTACCTACATAAGACTGTCCTATTTCACCCCCCCCCCCTTTTTTTCTTTGACACAGTTTCAAAGGTGGTTTATTGATTATATTTGGAAAGATTAAGAAACTCCTTTTCCCAGTCATGCTTCTGTTGGTATATGAGAGGACTTTGATCAAACAAACAATGAATTGTCCAATACACATAGTAAAAAAAGAAAAAAAAATCCTATAAGAGCTGGTTTCAATCGACCTTTTACCTGTGCCTATTTCTACTCTGGTGAGTGGGGACCATGCAGGAGGAGGGTTGTTGTCCTCCTTTGTCTCCAACTCATATTGTGGTTGGTGTTAAAATTCCTGCTTTAATGTCAAGTCTAAACCATAACTACTTTTATTGTCATGCAAATGCCATTTTATGTTCTACTGTTGTGCAGGAATGTACCAAAAAAGTGAATTTGGAGTCTTCAAACAAAA